>CM076573.1:319023374-319271527 GCA_034641835.2 Pinus albicaulis
TGTCGGGCCTGTGACACATGCCAACGAGCAGGGAAACCCTCGCGTCGAGATGAAATGCCCCTGCAACCACAAATAGCTCTGAAGGGATTTGATAGGTGTACTATAGACTTTGTAGGACCCATAAATCCCATACGAAAGAATACGAGTGCCTGATACATCATCACTGCCACTGATTATGTAACCAAGTGGGTGGAAGCAGAATCTGTCAAGGATTGTACAATGGATACCACTACACACTTCATTTTTTAACATATTCTGACCAGGTTTGGTTGCCCGAAGATCCTAATGAGCGACAGAGGTACAAATTATGTTAATGAAACTGTTTTGGCTCTGACCGAGGAATTCCAGATGCACCATCCAAAAAGTACCCCATATCACCCACAGGTGAACGGGGCAGTAGAGGCCTTCAATAAAATTCTAGAACATGCACTCACTAAGGTCTAGAACGCTGAATGAAGCAATTGGGACATATGCATTCCCTTATTACTATAGGCCTATAGGACCACATGTAAGAAAATCACGGGAAAAAACGCGCTTGAGAATGCTCTATGGGAAGGAGGCCATCATGCCTATGGAATACATTGTTCCCAACCTACACATTTTGGCTTTTACAAACATGGTGGAACCAGACATCATGGATTAATGCTTGGAGCAGTTGGTGGCCTTGCAAGAAGATCGGTTCATAGCTCAATTCCACCAGCAGGTTCAAAAGGCTCACGAAAAAGCTTGGCATGATCGACATATCCGGTAGAAGGTCTTTAAGGAAGAAGAATTGGTATTAATTTACAATAGAAATTTTTCACACCATCCAGGAAAGTTCCGTAAGCACTGGTTGGACCCATACATAGTGAAGAAGATTACCGATGGTGGTGTGGTCAGGTTGGCTACGTTGCGCGAAGATTACTTGCTGAGGTACGTTAATGGAAGTTATTTGAAACCCTATGGATACAACCCTGTGTCGACCAAATGACTATATGGCCGAAGTAGCTGTGTAAAGGATGCTACGAGCACCAAGGTGAAAAATCAAAGGCAAGGTCGACTGTTGCGTAGGAAAGGAGGTGCAAAAAGGTGCGATGAATACGCAGGGGTGGTACATGGCTGGAAAAACTAGCCATTGGAATGGGGCAACTGGGTGAAAAAGTGATTTTATCGTTGAACAGAATGGGAAATTGGCAATTAATGCGACACTCTGGAAGGATTTTTTACCATTTCCATAATGATAAGTTGCAGTTAAGGCTAATCCAATTGTTTTTACCCATTAGGGGCTATAAATAGAGGGGCGTCGGTCAGAACAGGTTTGTTTGCTTTCTAAGACTCTTGTGCCTTGTAATCTTCTGTGAACGCAGTCTATTTTACGCCATTTCCATCTGCATGTATGGGCGAGCTACCCCTTCTAAAAAAAAAAACCCTGAATTCATATTTCGAGCAATAATGACCACTACTAACCCCGCTGAGTTATTGCCTGTCACAGCTTCCGTGGAAGTTGGGTCTGAAGATGTATTAGAAGTAACCCCTGATATGGAGGAGGTTGTGTCTATGTTGGCCAAGAGGAAGGGAAAATGGAAGGTGAAGGGAGTAGAGAAATGAAAAGAGAAATATATGAAGTGGGTTGGGGTGAAGCCATGCATGTCCCCTTGGATTGTGCATCCCCCTTGAAAGGTGCCTAAGCATCATTCGACCGATCCATCAAAGCGCACTATGATGACTCCATAGGAAGCTATGCATGCGACCCCACTTTCCTGGTTGTCACCATATGTTAAGCCTGTTAGCCACCTATGAAATTTTTGTCAAGAAAACAGGTGGCTAAATTGTTTTCATGGGCCTTCAAGAGATACATTTCCCATGAAAATCTCTCATCCTTGAAGCCTCTGTGTGTCCATTGCCTTTAAAAATATCTTCGCTACTGTTTCCATCGAAAAGCCTCACTGTCTGTGAAAAAATTGTGCTTTGAAAAGCCTACATCTGCCCCTTGTATCTCTGCAAATTTACCCATTTTTGACCTTTTTTCCCTTCCCCAAATTCTCCCCTTTAACTCCCAAAATCCCTTCCTAAATCTCCTAAACCACCCAATTCCCCTTTAAAACCAAGTGAAATCCTTTCATTTGATTTTAATTCCCTTTTTCCCCCCTACCGAAACCTAATTTTAGTCTTAAAACTTTGTTTCTAAGCTAAAAAACCCATTTTCTAACATATTACAGGCTTAGCCCCCTTCAGCCTAGCCCCTTAACCACTTCCCTCCATGCAGCCTGGCACTAAGCCCAAGCTCTAAGTCAAAAGTCACTTATCGGAATCAGAAGGTGATCGGAGCGCACATTTCTTTTACAAATTGATTTCTTCTGATGCGAGGTATATTTGGTCTATCGACCGCGGAAGAAAACTACGTCGTTGATCTGAAAAGATCTAATGGCCCGCGCCTATTAAATCATGCGCCAATCACATGTCTGTGTAAAACCTCAAATGATCTTCCCCACCGTCAATTCATATTTAAATCCGACGGCCATCGTTGCACCGCCTCCATCGCCCATCGAAGATTTTAAATATGCCACCCTTTCGACGCCCCGATTGGCCAATCCCCGATTAAATCTGAGCCATCCGCCAATTCTGATCCTACGGCCCAGATGTCTTCTTACTCCGCCCCGCTTCCCCGATTGGTAACCCTTCGACCAAATCACAGCCATTGATCTGAAGCTGATCTAACAGTCTGAAGCCAATCGCATCATCACCCATCGGAGTTCTGCCCACCATCGCTCTCCCTCTGATTAGATTGCAGTCGTCCATCCCTTATGATCTAATGGCTTATATTTCTCTCACCCACTAACCACATTATCCACCTATGTATCTCCTTCGTAGTTCTCAGCCATTCATCCATAGATCGGAAGGCCCAAAATGAAACCGTCGCTCGTTTGACCCCACCTTTACTGACCCTGCACATCTTTCATATCACGCTCCTCCACCTCCGTCAGATCTCGCGGGCCCAGACCCAACGGTCCATAGAAATATCACACAAATTTAATGTCTAAAATTTACGCGATATGGGCGATTTTCCAGATCCACGTGTCAGCTAAAGACCCATATCACGTTGAAAAAGTGAAAACAACCTTCCATCCTTCTGGCCGCGTGAAAACAGTAGTTTTGTATCCCAAAACCACTTCCCCACATTTTTCGTGAAATATCATCTGCATATCCCAACTGTTGATCTGTTTTGATTAACGACCCTCATTTCATCTTGCATTCTGTTCATTATTTTCCATCGCGTGACCCCAGCATTGCATCAGATCATCACAGCCATCAATTTCTTCCTAAGATCTGATGGTCTGGATCAAATCTCCCTCCACCCATGACCAGGTCCCACCATTCAAACTCATTCCATAATTTTTTCACTACATTTTCATACAAATCCCGTGTATTGCACTCAAAGGTCCATACCTATGTTTGCATTTAACATCATATTCTCTCGCCCGCATCAAATTTTTTAATGTTTTACATTGGAAAGTTATATCATTCCGCTTACATTAAACTTTGATGTTTCACATTGGAGTTTATTTCATTTTCATCCAAAGTCATTTCACTAATCAATCTCCACCATCGATCATCGCCTCCATGACCCGATCAAACGGCCCACATACGTTCTCCCACCAAACCTACATCAAAGCATTTTTACACCATCACGTTGCGTTTTTCACCGCTTTACATTGCATCCACAATATTCATCTATGTTGCGCTGCCAATTCCACAACATTCCACCGCAGTCATCCTCCCCCATGCATGGATTTTCTTAACTTATTTGTGTGCTTTTGCAGGTTACAGGCAGTGAGAACTGCCATTGCTCACAGTCACTGTCATAGTGACACAGAGAGCAGAGAAGGATATTTTCTAAGCCTAATATTGCAACAGAAATGTTTGGGAAGGTTTCTACAGGAAATATTTCATTAAAAGTACAGTGTTCGACCCTGTTAAACCTCTCCAGCATCATTAAAGCTCAAATTTCACGTATAGAGACAGTCATGAAGTGGCAAAGAGTATCAATGGATAATCAGAGAGTTTAATGCCTGTAATTGAAGATTTTAAGCTCTGATTCAATGATCAAAGGAAATTTTACCTGATTGAAGACCTCATGATTTTCACAGAGGCCCTATGAGGCCTAATGCACAGAAAATTATGTTGACAGTGTTTCTCATCAGTTGAATTTTCCTCCCGTGAAAGGACACAGTACCCATACTGTCTTTATTCTACATCGTGCTCCTGAGAATATTTCTACCCTGACAGCAGTCCTAATGCTACTAGAGCATTTATTACGCAGTATGACAGACCTCATAGTCATTTATCTGCCTTTTTTTTTATTCACCAGAGTACTGCAGAGTACTACAGCCAAAGTACATCAAGAACATACCTGGAGTAAATTACAGCCTGTCGAAGACCACTCTTTCTCCCAAAGAGTACTGAAGATTAATGCTCAGATATTAAAACAGAATGGGCCTCGACCCTCTTCTTCTACTCTATTTTAATGTTTCATTTAGTGTTTCATCTACCTCCTCTACCTCTCTTTCAGCTGTAAAACTCATGAAGAAACTCATTGTAAGGGTTGTTGATCGGATATCTGTGAATTGTAAGTTGTTTCTCTTGAGATATAGTTCTCTGTGTAAAGTTGTAAGATATATTGAGGAAGATGTTTTCAGATTGGATATCAAGCTGTTGGAAATTTTGTACATGACTGGTGTTGCTCTTTGATATGACAAGCACATTTCTTTGGATCCTGATTTAAAGCAGCGGTGATGTTTTTCTATCTCTGTCTTTGTTTTCCTTTGTAATTCATCACATTTTATTTCTTCTGGTACGCATCAAAAATATGGCATAGGATTTACCCTTGCATGGTACCCTATGTTGTCGCTCTCCCTACCTTCGATTTTTTCTGCTATATGTGTTATCTAAGTAGTGATTCAAGCTAATTTAACTAGTGTAGTAGCTATAATTTACTCCTAGCTGATGTATGAATTAATGAATCTATTCTTAGATGTTCTTGTTGGGTTTTAATTGAGAGAATTGGGATACTAGAAGTTTAGAATGTTGTTTCTATCTCACTACGGTCCTTTTCAATTAATTGAACCTTTCTAAGTTCCCTTAAGTTGGATGTCGAAGCTTGAAAGTTCAAAGTCTTTCTATGATCTCAGGCTTTCACCTTTGTGTTTAAATCTTTAATGTTTTTCCTTGTCTGAAGAGTTAACCCTTTAGGAGTTGGATCATAGGTGTTTAATGGCATGTCATGTCCCTCAATCTGACTCCTGAATGGTTACCTTGGAGTTTTCCTTGTCATTCACTTTCTTTCCCATCATTTCATACCACACTATCATCTTTAAGATCCAATGCTTTAGATGACTAGCCCAATTGAAAGCATGTATATTGAATAGCAAGTAAACCCTTTCTTGACTCCATTGCCCAATAGTCTTGAGTGTTCTCTGAATTATCTCTCCTTTTCCTAAAATCCTCTTTGCTCATCCTTGGCTTATAATGAACCCTTCCTTCCTGATTCCTAGCAACCAAACAAACAAACCTCGTGCCTATAACTAGCCTCATATCTTTAAACAGAACTTTCAAAGACACATAACTTTACCTATATAGAGAGATCCCTCTCTGGGCCTAGGAGGGCTATATCCTTAGGTCTAAAATTGGTTCTGATGTTGTCTCATATTTTGGTATTGCCAAACTTTCCGAAACATGGGAAATCCAACATAATGGTGACTCCACTAGGGACGCTTTGAGTAAAACACACCTTTAAACACTTCATAGACTCAAAGAAGACCATAGTAGCCTGATTTTGGTGGTTAATCACTTTGGTGGACAATATACCCCCTTGACACATTCTAAGCCTTCCACCTGGCGACTCCATAGTTCTTCAATGGTTAAAAGACTCCACTGGTGATCAGTAGGTCTGCTAATTATCTTGGTTTACATAAGACTCCACTGGGAGACCCGCCCCCATTAAAACATCATCCATATTAGAAGTAACAAGTAGGATTAAGCTTCTTTGTTTGAAGACAACATTCTGGCTTCAAGAACCATTCACAAAAGAGCTTATCCTAACCCAGACCCACCTGAAATAGTTAACAACCCCGAGAGAATTCTCAAGAAAGCTCCTACACCTAGAAGACGAACTATTTCGAGACATACCCATAGAGCTAGATCTACACCAGAAAACTTTACAGCTCTATCAGACTCTCATTTTGACCTAGACTTACCAAGTAGCTTACCAAGAACTAGGTCATTCAGTGCTCTAGACCAGCCAGACTTTGAGTTTCTTGGTTCACCATCTCATAGTGGCCAACATAGTAGTGACAGAGAGACTCCTCCATCTACACCTCCCAATATTCATTTCATTCAAAACTTGGGGCTCTATCATCCTAAATCAACCCAAAAGACTTCTGTTGGTCCAAGTATCCCTGTCATCCACATACCAGCTGCTCAATCCAATCATTTACCCCCATAGAACAGCATCATGGCAGACTAGTATGCACCTCTGGTGTTACCTCATCCTCTAGTTCCTCTACCCAATGATTATCAATCAAAAATCCCACATTTCACTGCAAAAGAGTCTACCACGGCTCAACACCATGTAGATAGGATGGAAGATTCTTTTGACTATATGGAAATAGACGATGAGACAGCCAAATGAGAATCTTTGCCCAAAGTTTAGGAGGTGATGTGAAGAAATGGTTTAAGGGCCTACCTCCTAATATTATCCCTGATCTTCCCTCTTTATATCAGTCCTTCATAAATAAATAGGAGGTCAAGACCAACCCTCTCCAAATCTTAGCAAAATACAAGAACCTTAAAATAAATATAGGAGAGAGTGTCCATGACTATTCTACGAGGTTCAACAACATTTACAATGTTCTTCCTCCACATATGAAACCTCCCCATGGTATGGCCTTAGTGAAATATCCTGAAGGCTTTGATGCTGACATGGCCTACCAGCTTAGGGAGAGAGATTACAACACATTGGAATATATGCAAAAGGGAGCAGTGAGTGTTGAGGCTACCCTGATTGAGAAGAAAGCCAGAATGAGGGCTAAGAAAATGGTAACATATAGGGATGACGCTATAGCTTCCACATTTGATCCCAAGTATGAACATCTAGCCAAAAACATGGAAAAGCTACAGCAAACGATGGAAAAAATGGTTGTCTCACTCAGTAATCAAAACAGAAACCAAAATCATAACCAGAACTTTAGAAGAAACAATACCACTCCCAACAGACAAAGAGAATCAGATCAACAAGTCATACCCCCATTTCAAGAGAATTACCTTGATGAAGATGAGGGGATAATCGAAGAGTCTGAGGGAAACACAATAAATATGTTCGAAATAGAAAACTCAATCCACAACTATTCCACAGAATAATATCAGCCCTCACCCTCATATTGGGATGAGGAAATATTAGAATCTGAGGATTACAGGCTCAGATTTGAAAATGCTATCATGCAGGTCAGAGAACGGTATGAACTTAGAAGAAAAAAGAGCTTAGAAAATTCCAAACCAAAATCTTCTGAGATTACCATTAAGAAACGGCCTGAGAAAACTTCTAAAGCGACTGCTAAAAGTAGCAAATCAGCAGCTGAGAGTTCTGGGAAGAACAAAGAGAAAGATAGCCAAAATACCAATAAACAAAGTCAACCAACTAGCAGCACTATCACTGCAGTTAGTGCTCCTGATAAAACAATTCCTAACACTGTGCATAGTGAAAATCAGCACATCGATTCTGCCACTAAGTTAGTGGCTAACAAGACAGACTTGAGCGTTACAAAGAGTCAATCTCTCTTCAATTTGGAGAATGAGATTGCAAAAATTAAAATCTCTGTCCCACTCTCTGAGCTGGCCACTCAGGATGTATATAAAGGCCAAATTTTGAAAGCATTAAATCTAGGTGAAAATAGTGACACTGTCAATCTAAGTGATGATCAACCAGCCCTTCTGTTCGGTCCAAATATATAAGGGAAGTTTCAGGAACGGGTAGTACCTCCTTTTTATATCAGTCTCAATATCCATGACAAGATCCTTCACAATGCGATGCATGACTCTGGGGCATCACACAACCTAATGCCTAAGGTATGTATGGAGAGGTTAGGCCTAGAGATAACCCATCCCTATAAAGACTTATATTCATTTGAATCTAGCGGAGTAAAGTGTCTTGGCCTAATCAAAGACCTGTGTGTGAACTTGACCCAGATTCTAGCAAAATGTATGGTTATGGATGTTGTAGTGGCAAACGTGCCACTTAAGTATGGCATGTTACTATCGAGGTCATGAGGAGCCAAGTTGTAATGTATAATGCAGATGGATGGGGCATATGCCACAATCCCTGTCTTTAGCCAGCTTAGGAGACTGTATAGAGAGGCACAAATGAAATTCTTGGTCAGCAGCCCTGAAAAGCCTGAAAATTCACCTTTGTAATCTGTACACACAGATCTAGACTCCTTTATCCTCTGAAATGATGAATCCATAGAAGAGCCAGAACTATAAAACAGAGATGCAGACATTGAAATAGAGCCCATAAATTTTGACATGATGGCCACTCTAATCTTAGAAGAAAACGAAGAAGAATCCTTTAGACATTGCACTGAATCTGAAACTCAGAGTGGGCAAGAAATAAAATGCAAACAACTGACTAGTCACCTCTCTGAAACCCACACACAGCATGAAGAACGAAACCCTTCACACCACGTTGCATACCCCACATTACAACATAACAATGAAACCAACACTAGGGAGGAAAACGATGATAAACCTAAGAATTAACCCTTATGGGAAATGAATTTCAATGGGTCTTGCACTAGAAAAAATGCAGGTGCAGGGGTGTGGTTACATAACACTGAGAGTGAATATGCGGAGATTCATGCTTTTAAGCTGAACTTCAAATATACTAACAATATCACAGAGTATGAGGCTCTCATCCTAGGTTTGAACTTGTTGAAAAAACTAGGATCCCATAGGATAGCTGTACATGGAGACTCTAAGTTAATCATTAAACAAGTGAACGGAGAATACACAGCGAAACACCCTAGACTGAGAGCGTACAGAAATGATGATATGGATTTATTGAAAACCTTTGTAGATTATAAACTGGTGTTTGTTCCTAGGAGTCAGAACATAATTTCCAATGGATTAGCCTGCATAGCTAGTTCGTATCATAAAACTCCCAGTGACAAACAAATCATCATTCAGACCAAATACAGACCTGCAATGCCTGATAATGAGAAATATTGGCAGGTCTTTGAGGGTGACAAGCAGATTGAGGATTTCATGATTGGCAGGAATGAGTTTGAATTCTCTGATTCAGACTCTAAATCTGATGATAGTTGCCTGAGTGAAGAGCCCTCCAACGAAGAAAAACCACCCCACAACTTAGAAATAAACACTTTAAATAAATAGATTGGAAATACAATTGAAGGATATAAGAATGTAGATAAAGAGGAAATAGAGGTGCTGAAGGCCAAATATAAGAACATACCTCGAGGTATGGCACCTTTAGAGGACCTCTTTGATTTTGACGATGTAGCGAAAAAACCCACCATAAGACACTCCGACTCCGATGTCGAGGAATGCAACATAGGCACTGAAGATAAGCCTAAGATGATAAAGTTGGCTAAGTCCTTGCCCGTAGAGATGAAAAAGAAATACATTGAATTATTCAAAGAATTCATTGATGTGTTTGCCTGGAGCTACGAGGACTTAAAGGCTTATGACACAAACATTATACATCACAAAATACCTTTGAAAGAGAATAAAAAACCCTTTAGACAGAAACTTCATAGAATTAACCTCAAACAACTGCCTGCAGTTGAAAAGGAGATAAAGAAAATGTATGAGGCAAGAATAATAGTGCCTATGAGGTTTTCTGATTGGGTCTCAAACCTTGTAGCTGTGAGAAAGAAAACAGGCGAGATCAGACTGTGCATTGATTTCAAGAACCTTAACAGAGCCTCACTTAAGGACAATTACCCTTTGCCAAAGATGGAACACATTCTACAGAGGGTAGTAGGCTCAAAGAGGATCTCCCTGTTAGATGTTTTTTCAGGCTATAACCAAGTCTTAGTACTCCCATAAGACCAAGTCAAGACTGCTTTCACCACTCCATGGGGCACTTTTATGTACGTAAAAATGCCTTTTGGATTGATGAACGCTGGTGCGACCTTCCAACGAGCAATGGATATAGCCTTTTCAGAGGAAAAAGGGCACTTCATTATCATATATATGGATGACATAATAGTCTATTCCAAGACTGATGAGGAGCACCTAAAACATCTGAGAAGAGTTTTTGAAAAATGTAGAAGGTTCGATTTGTCATTAAATCCCAAGAATACTGTATTCGGGCTGCAAGTAGGTAAGCTTCTCGGCCATATTATATCAGAGAAGGGAATTAAGATAGACCCACAGAGAGTTGAGGGAATACTACAAATCACACACCTTAGAAACATTAAAGAGTTACAGTCCTTTATTAGGAAAATTAACTTCTTAAGGAGGTTTATTCCCAACTTAGCTGAGCACCTCAGAAATATGACTAACATGCCAAAAAAAGGTGTAGGAGTTAAATGGACTGTAGAGGCTAAAAAATATTTTGACCTAGTTAAACTTTCCCTCACCCGGGCTCCTGTCCTGATTAGCCTAGATTTCTCAAAAGATTTCCTGATATTTTCCTTTGCCTCCGAGCATATAGTGGCCACAGTTTTGCTGCAGAAAAATCCAGAGGGAATGGAATAGCCTATTGCTTTCTTCAGCAAAGCTCTGAGGGATGCACCCTTGAAATACAACATAATGGAAAAACAGGCCTATGCCTTGGTTAAGGCCTTGAAAGACTTTAGGGTGTATATACTACATTCTCACATCATAGCCTACGTGCCAAACACAGTGGTTAAAGACATCCTATCCCAAGATCCGGATGGAAAGAGGGGCAAATGGATTGTTGTTATTTTAGAGTACGATCTGGAAATAAAACGCACAAAACCTATCAAAGGTCAGGGCTTAGCTCAACTAATTGCTGAATCAAATTTACAAGCCCTTGACATTAACATGATAGATGCCTTGGATGAATAGAAAGGATTTCCTGATCCTACTGTTGAAGAACACTTTCAAAATTCTCCTTGGTATTCTGATATCTTGTATGTGCTCACAAACCTCAATGCCCCCCCTGATCTATCAAAGACTAAGGCCCAATTCCTAAAGTTAAAGGCCAAAAACTATTGCATACCAAATGAATGTTTATACTGGAAAAATGCAAATGGTCTGTTGCTTAAATGTTTGCATGAAACCGAGAGGATTAAACAGGATTTCCATGCAGGAGAGTGTGGAGGCCACTTAAACTGGAAAGCCACTGCTAACAAAATACTCAAAGTTGGCTATTACTGGCCTACGCTTTTCAATGAAATCCATAAAATGATAATTGCTTGCCATAAGTGCCAGATTTTTTAGGGCAAAAGAAAACTCCTCCCTTTACCAGTACAACCCATCACTGTGGAGGCTCCCTTTCAGCAATGGAAGGTTGATTTCATAGGAGAAAAACACCCTACATCTTCTGTTCAACACAAGTGGATCCTTTCAGCCACAAAATACTTCACAAAGTGGATAGAGGCCATACCTTCTAGGAATGCCATAGATTTTTTCATCATTAAGTTCCTAGAAGACCACATCCTCTCTAGGTTTGGCTGCCCAAGAAAAATAATCACTGATAATGCTGCTTCTTTTAGATCCAAGAAAATGATTGATTTTTGTCACAGGTATCAAATAGCACTCAGTCATTCAACTGCTTATTACCCACAAGGTAATGGGTTAGCTAAATCATCAAACAAGAGCTTGGTGACCATCATCAAAAAGCTGTTCGAAGAGAACAAAAAGTCATGGAATAACAAATTAGTGCACGCTTTGTGGGATGACAGGCTTACAACAAAGAATTCCATTGGCATGTCACCGTATTAGCTTGTTTATGGAACAGAGGCAGTGTTTCCTACCAGCCTTGGGGTACCAGTGATCAAACTAGTCCAAGAGATCCAGACAGAAGAGGACAGTATGGTAAGGAGGATAAATAAGACAATTCATCTCCAACAAACCAGAGAAGAGTTCTATAACAGAGCTCTGAAAGTTCAGGAAAATATAAAGAATTTATTTGACAAAAGAAAAAATCCTGCGACTTCAAAATTGGAGATAAAGTTTTAAAGTGGGACTCTAGGAGAGAGGACAAAGGAAAGCACGACAAATTTGACAATTTGTGGCAAGTTCCTTACATCATCCAAGCCACTGTGGGTCCAAATTCCTTTTTTCTGCAAGAACTTGATGGTACAGATCTATTTGGGGGTCTTGTCAATGGAAGGATGCTCAAACATTACTACTGCTGATTTTTTATTTCCAGTTTTCATTTCCATTGTAAATACCATTGCCGTGTTTTATTTTCAAGAAAAAAGAGAAAATGTTTCGAAAAACATAGAAGTAGAGGTTCAGACATACTCAAAACATGAACCTTGGAAGTGCAAATATTGGCTCTAATATGATAAAAACGTAAGCCAAAGGAAGTGAAGACAGCTGGTTCTAATATGCCTAAAATCTGAACCAGCAAAGAAGAAAAAAAAAACGATTAACTCCAACAAGCCCAAAACCGGAGGTGAAACGAAGAGGAAAGTGACTCTAACAAGCTCAAAACTTAAGTCACAAACAAGAGAAGGATGCTTCAAAGTTTCAAATTTCAAGCCTTCTAAATTTTGTTTCCAATTTTCCACAATTTCAGTACATGTGCAACTGTCTTTATGCCTTGGATGCACAGCAAACTAGTCTGTTTAATCCTAGTTTGACTGTTTTTAAATTTCTGTTGTAGAATGTAGAGAAGAAAGCTACTGGACAATCTAATCCTAGAAAATATTAGATTTAGGTAGAGAAAAATATGAGGCCAACATTTTAATCTGGTCTCATGGAGTGATAAGGGTAGAATTAGATTAGTGTGCTTTTGTTTCTGATAAAAAAAAATGATGAAGAAGGTCTGCAAATTCAAATGCACCTTGAAGAAAAAATGCTAGGATTGTAGGATGGGTAGGTAGATTGTTTGGGGAATGTCTCTACTAATTAATTCCATCATGATTGTATAGCTGCATCAAAGAAGGGAGATGGTTCAAAGATCAAGCATCTGGCCTACTCCAAAGATTTATTTTCTGAATTCTTGACTCCTTCAAGAAGAAGCCATCCCCATGTGGAGCCACTGTTAGCCACCTATGAAATTTTTGTCAAGCAAACAGGTGGCTAAATTTTTTTCATGAGCCTTCAAGAGATACATTTCCCATGAAAATATCTCATCCTTGAAGCCTCTGTGTGTCCATTTCCTTTAAAAATATCTTCACTGTTGTTTCCATCCAAAAGCCTCACTGTCTGTGAAACAATTGTGCTTTGAAAAGCCTACATCTGCCCCTTGTATCTTTGCAAATTTCCCCATTTTTTACCTTTTTTCCCTTCCCCAAATTCTCCCCTTTGACTCCCAAAACCCCTTCCTAAATCTCCTAAACCACCCAATTCCCCTTTAAAAACTAAGTGAAATCCTTTAATTTGATTTTAATTCCCTTTTTCCCCCCTACCAAAAGCTTAATTTTAGCCTTAAAACTCTGTTTCTAAGCTAAAAAACCCATTTTCTAACATATTACAGACTTAGCCCCCTTCAGCCTAGCCCCTTAACCACTTCCCTCCATGTAGCCTAGCACGAAGACGAAGCGCTAAGTCAAAAGTCGCTTATTGGAATCGGAAGGTGATCGAAGCGCACATTTCTTTTACGAATTGATTTCTTCCGATGCGAGGTATATTTGGTTTGTCGGCCATGGAAGCAATCTCCACCGTTGATCTGAAAATATCTAACGGCCTGCCCCTGTTACATCGCACCCCAATCACATGTCTATGTAAACCTCCAATGATCTTCCCCGCCATCAATTCATATTTAGATCTGACGGCCATCTCCGCACCGCCTCCATCGCCCATCAGAGATTTTAAATATGCCACCCTTCTGACGCCCCGATTGGCCGATCCCTGATTAAATCTGAGCCATCTGCCCATTTTGATTCTACGGCCCAGATGTCTTCTTACTCTACCCCGCTTCCCTGATTGGTCACCCTTCGACCCAATCGCAGCCATTGATATGAAGCCGATCTAACGGTACGAAGCCAATCGCATCATCACCCATCGGAGTTCTACCCACCATCGCTCTCCCTCCGATTAGATCATAGCCATCCATCCCTTATGATCTAATGGCTCAGATTTATCCTACCCACTAACCACATTCTCCGCCTATGTATCTCCTCCACATATCTCAGCCATTCATCCATAGATCATACGGCCCACAATGAAACCGTCGCCCATTTGACCCCACCTTTATAGACCCTACACGTCTTTCAGATCGCGCTCCTCCACCGCCGTCGGATCTCACAGGCCCAGATCCAATGGTCCACAGCAATATTGCGTAGATTTTGTGTCCAGTGTTTAATGTCTAAAATTTACATGATATGGGCAGTTTTCCAGAGCCACGTGTCAGCTGAAGACCCATATCGCATTGAAAAAGTGAAAACCGTCTTCTAGCCTTCTGGCCGTGCGAAAACTGCAGTTTTGTATACCAAAACCACTTCCCCACTTTTTTCCTGAAATCTCATCTTCATATCCCAACCGTTGATATGTTTTGATCAATGGCCCTCATTCCATCTCGTGTTCCGTTCATTATTTTCCATCGCGCGACCCCAGCATTGCATCGGATCATCGCAGTCGTCAATTTCTTCCTAAGATCTGACGGTCTGGATCGGTTCGCCCTCCACCCACGACAGGGTCCCACCATTCAAACTCATTCCATAATTTTTTCACTACATTTTCATACAATTCCTGTGTATTGCATTCAAAGGTCCAAACCTATGTTTGCATTTAACATCATATTCTCCCGCCCGCATCAAATTTTTTAATTTTTTACATTGGAAAGTTATATCATTCCACTTACATTAAACTTTGATATTTCACATTGGATTTTATTTAATTTTCATCCAAATTCATTTCACTAATCAATCTCCACCGTCGATCATCGCCTACATGACCCGATCAGATGGCCCACATGCGTTCTCCCACCAAACCTACATCAGAGCATTTTTTTCACCATCACGCTGCGTTTTTCACCGCTTTACATTGCATCCACAGTATTCATCCATGTTGTGCTGCCAATTCCATAGCATTCCACTGCAGCCATCCTCCCCCATGCATGGATTTTCTTAACTTATTTGTGTGCTTTTTCAAGTTACAGGCGGTGAGAACCGCCATTGCTCACAGTCACTATCATAGTGACACAGAGCGCAGAGAAGGATATTTTCTAAGCCTGATATTGCAACATAAATGTTTGGGAAGGTTTCTACAGGAAATATTTCATTAAAAGTACAGTTTTCGACCCTATTAAACCTCTCCAGCATCATTAAAGCTCAAATTTCACAGACAGAGACAGTCATGAAGTAGAAAAGAGGTGGATAATCAGAGAGTTTAATGCTTGTAATTGAATATTTTAAGCTATGATTCAATGATCAAAGGAAATTTTATCTGATTGAAGACCTCATGATTTTCACAGAGGCCCTAATGAGGCCTAACGCACAGAAAAATATGTTGACATTGTTTCCCATCAACAGAAGTTTTCTCCTGAGAAAGGACACAGTACCCATACTGTCTTTATTCTACATCGTGTTCCTGAGAAGATTTCCACCCTGACAATAGTCCTAATGCTACCAGAGCATTTGTTACGCAGTATGGCAGACGTCATAGTCATTTATCTACCTTTTTGTTTATTCACCAGAGTACTGCAAAGTACTACAACCAAAGTACATTAAGAACATACCTGGAGTAAATTATAGCTTGTCAAAGACCACTCTTTCTCCCAAAGAGCACTGAAGATTAATGCTCAGATATTAAAATAGAATGGGCCTCGACCCTATTCCTCTACTCTATGTTAATGTTTCATTTAGTGTTTCATCTACCTCCTTTGCCTCTCTTTCAACTATAAAACTCATGACGAAACTCATTGTAAGGGTTGTTGATCGGATATCTGTGAATTGTAAGCTGTTTCTCTTGAGATATAGTTCTTTGTGTAAAGTTGTAAGATAGGCTGAGGAGGAAGATTTTTTCAGACTGAATATCAAGTTGTTGGAAATGTTGTACATGACTGGTGTTGCTCTTTGATATGATAAGCACATTTCTTTGGATCTTGATTTAAAGCAGCAGTGATGTTTTTCTATCTCTGTCTTTGTTTCCCTTTGTAATTCATCACATTTTATTTCTTCTAGTACGCATCAGAAATCTGGCATAGGATTTACCCTTGCATGGTACCCTATGTTTATACTCTCTCTACCTTCGATGTTTTCTGCTATATGTGTTATCTAAGTACTGATTCAAGCTAGCTAATGTATGAATTAATGAATATGTTCTTAGATGTTCTTGTTGGGTTTTAATTGAGAGAATTGGGATACTGGGAGTTTAGAATGATAATTCTGTCTCACTAGGGTCCTTTTCAATTAATTGAACCTTTCTAAGTTCCCTTAAGTTGGATGCCGAAGCATTGAAAGTTCAAAGTATTTCTATGATCTCAGGCTTTCACCTTTGTGTTTAAATATTTAATTTTTTTCCTTGTTTGAAGAGTTAACCCTTTAGGAGTTGGATCACAGGTGTTTAATGGCATGCCCTGTCCCTCGATCTGATTCCTGAATGGTCACCTTGGAGATTTCCTTGTCATTCACTTTCTTTCCCATCATTTCATACCACACTATCATCTTTAAGATCCAATGCTTTAGATGACTAGCCCAATTGAAAGCCTAGATATTGAATAGCAAGTAAACCCTTTCTTGACTCCAATTCCCAATGGTCTTAAGTGTTCTCTGAATTAAATCTCCTTTGCCTAAAATCCTCTTTTCTCATCCTTGTATTATATTGAACCTTTCCTTCCTGATTCCCAGCAACCAAACAAACAATCAAACAAACAAACAAACCTCATGCCTATAACTAGCCTCATATCTTTAAATAGAAATTTCAAAAACACATACCTTTACCTATATAGAGAGATCCCTCTCTGGGCCTAGGAGGGCTAGATCCTTAGGTCTAAAATTGGTTTTGATGTTGTCTCATCTTTTGGTATTGCCAAACTTTCCGAAACATGGGAACTCCAACAAAGCCAAGCAAGCCAACCGTGCGCATCCCTAAGAATGTCAATGTTATCCACGCCTACCTACAGATGCCTTTGGTCCCAACAGAGGTGCCCCCGAATGGTGATATGTTTGGAGGCCTCCCCCTCCTTAAATTTGATGATCACGATCTAGCCAATCTAAACGCCTTCCCAATGTTAGCTCTAGAATTATATCTTGAAAGAGTATTGTACAATAATGTGCCAAATGTAGAGCCGATGTCATGGGCACGCATATTGGCAAGTTTAGGGATATTAAATTGATTGCGCATTCCCCACTTTGGCTGATACAACATCACCAACCTGTTTGTTTTCCAG
Organism: Pinus albicaulis; assembly: GCA_034641835.2. Classification (NCBI taxonomy): domain Eukaryota; kingdom Viridiplantae; phylum Streptophyta; class Pinopsida; order Pinales; family Pinaceae; genus Pinus; species Pinus albicaulis. Next base: position 319,040,899 of record CM076573.1, read on the forward strand.
CTGCTGGCGCTGGTCCACAATGAGCTTTTGTGGATCCAGGGTCACATAACAATTGACACTGCCTTAATTCACCGAATCAGCGACCTCCCCATGCACGGGCCCAATCCTAAGGAGGGCGTCGGCAATAAGTACGAGCAACCGATTGGTGAAGAATTCCAGCAGAAATATCACGTTAATAATAACCAAAGAGGGTTCCTACTAGACACAACAGCTGATCTTGTTGTACACATGGGTGCCCTACTACTTGCATGCAAAATGATGTGCATGTGTAAGGCATCGGCCATTTCTACTTATGTAATTCAACTCATTGGTAGATGCGAAAATGGGGTCTGCTACAACTAGTCGCAATACCTCTTCGACAAATTTTTGGACAATGTGCATGAGGCACCGGAACAAGGAAAGGCATTCTGCAACTCATGGATGATGATGTTAATTGCCTTGGTTACATGGGAGGCACTTGATGAAGTATTTCTCCCTGAGCTTGAACCAGATATGTGCGAGGGTCCGCAATTTGCAAACCTCTAGGATTCGAAGGATCGCAAGCGAATCGAGGAGAATAAGGTGTTTTGGGCATTGTTTGATCATTCTCTAGAAGCAACAATTCATTCCCAATCGCGCTTGTCACCCGCGGTCTATGAAAAATACAAGGATATTGTGGCATTTTAGGTTACCATGCACAATGTGTAGGTTCGGGCCCGCAAAGATCCAACCTGGTATACTCTCCCTTATATCACCACAGAAGCAGAGATTGCCCAAGTGGTTGCAACTTGGCCACCAGCATAGAATCTTGACTTCAAGTTGTCTGGCCAGGTTATAGCAGGCACATCTGGCAAAATAACCACCCCAAAGGATACTATCCCACCGGAAACATCAAAGGAATCCGAGGTACATGCTACAAAGAAAATTATGACCCAAGAAACCCCTAAGTATGCTACCAATGGGGACATAGTAGGAGTTGCAGCAGGATCAGGGACTCAAAGGGATTGGTGGCGAAGATGTGGTGTCTCCACACGGTACCAAACGCACTATTGAGCCTCTTAAATGGCCTAGGAAGAAGTGCAAGTCTATTAAGCCTGGTGTAGACACAAAGGTCATGTTGACAGAAGATGACTTAGAGAATATTGCAGATGCTGTCACCATTGCATCAAAAGACCAATGGGCTGCGTTGGAATAACAATAGAAGGCTGCAATAGATGCCTTACAGTCTGAACTGCAAGCTCTTAAACACAAGTCAGACACACTTCAGGTGAGTATGGATCAGGCGAGGTAGAATCAAGCAATCCAGCCAGCTATAGTTACAGCCTTGGCCACCGTGACAAAAATTCAGATCTTCCCCCTCCCGGGTGTATATTTTTCTGTGGTACCCTCGGTATTGTGTGACCAAGTCTGCGCATGCTCTTCAGTTGACCTCGATGTTGCGCGACTAACGGGTGCACAACTACACGACCTTTTTATCTCCATCACCAGTGAGCTTTAGCACAGAGAATTACGGGTGTAGTAGCAACCCAGTTAAGTCGAGAAAACTATTGTGACCAAAGCTACCGAAACCGCCCAAGCCCATGCTGCACACATCACGGCCATCACGTAGCAAACTGAATTAGAGCAGTTGATAGAATGAATCTACAAGGATATGCCAAAATTAATTCCTACCCCCACTGCGCTGCACGCCAAGGTCGAAGGCTTGGTCACTTCTTTGAAGGCATCGCGAACCGAGGTGTAGGTTGTTAAGGCCGATTTGGAACTACAGATAGCATCACTACAGGCCAAGCTATAGCCTGAGACCCCTCCAAAGGTGCGTGCCCATCAAGCCACACTCATCACGAAAGCTACAAACAGTATTACTACATAGATCACAAAGGGCACTGAATTTTTTGAGAATTCTATGATGTTATGGTCCCAGGTGCAGTGTGATCCCCTCCTTCACCAAATCAATCAGGAGTTGCACCAAAAGGAGCAATATTTTGAGAAAATGGAAGCCACTATGACCACCCTCATCCTAGCTCAAAAATTAGCACGCCTTCAAACCAACCACACGCTAAAAAATGAAGGTGAGGGGCTCCAACGCAAGAATCAGGTACTCAGTGACCATCTGACACCATGGGCTGACGAAGCTCTCAAGCATTCGTAGGAATTAGATGGGGTCATGAAGTAGTTGAATCACATCTTGGAGAGTGTCACCGTAGCTATTGAAGGCCCAAATTCACCAAATTTGGTTGATATTTTGTAGAATGTAGCCGTGCAGGTGTTCTGACCCTTTGGCTGTCTCTATCGAACAACTACAGGAGATAATGAAGACCCCGCCGATGTTGTGACTCGAGTCGAGTCGCAAGATTGTGTTGGGGTCCTGTTGGATCAAGGTCCCCTAACTGCATTTTTGGTCCATTTTTGTAATATTTAGTGCAGCGCAGGGGCTTTGGGGTAGGTCAAAGCCCCCAATAATTTTTAATGGGTCAAAGGGTAGACAAAGAGTTCACAAACCACGGTTTGCGGACCATAGAGTAGCACAAGCTAATATGTTATAAATAGATGGATAAATTGAGTCTAGAGGTAGGCTAAGTTTTGGATTAATCTTGGATATGAACTGGTGATCTTTTGTGCTGATTTTCTGGGTAAGGGAGCCTGCTAGATGTGTGCATGGGGACCATGATTCTTGCTATGTGTGGACCCCGCTGGCTATGTGCGCGGGCTAGGAAATAGATTTTGTAAGGTTGGATCTAGATATTAATGAATGAGAATACTGTTTGGGATATCTGAGTATTTTATGTTACTCCTAAAGTTATAATGGTATGCTAAATATGGATGATTACTGACGTTCACGTGGATGCGATAGTGAAAAAGGAAATGAATGCATATATATTGTTAGACTTAATTGCTTTACTATGTTAGCATGCTATCTCTAGATTTATAAGCTTTGTTATACTGTCGAAGGATTCTTCATTAGGGCTTCACCAACGCGGACCTATCAGACCTAAACGGACCCACTTTCAATTCACTTTCTCTCTCTCTCTCAGGGTACGGAAACCTGGTTCCAACACCCTTCCATACTACTTCGGGTGAGACCTTGACTTGAGCAAGCAGGCCATTGCTGAAAGCACCAGTAGTATAGGGGTTTGTTGGCAAACATTAAAATTGAACCTGGGTCAAGACCCCTCAAGCCAACAGACATCTCAGATAATGACCAAAAGGATTCCTTGATTTGATCATGCCGGGGTTCTTTATGAAATATTATTTAGAGTTTTGTAGGTGTGGTCCACCATAGGAGGTTTTTCATTGATCCCTTCGAAGAGGACTTAAAAATAAATATGGGTGGTAGTTTATTAGGATAGGAGAAAAGTATTACATGTAACTTATAACAATATCCTTTACTGGCATGTTAATCCATAATCAAAGCCACTTTAAAATATGAGGTATTGAGAGTGAATTTCTTTTAACAAGTCTACCCGCAAGAGTGCATGATAATAGAAATTTCAAAATCTGCCCTTTTAAGGAATCAAAATTTCAAGAATGTTGTTGTACATATTTATTCATTATTCTCATATTACCCTGCCCTATTTTTAAAGAAACAAATATCACCTTTAAGTGTAGGAATACTTCCAGTGAAGCCATGTGCACAACAAAATGATAATTATACCCACACTTAGTTTTAAATAATAGACTTCAAGACATACCAAAGCATGAGAAACCATTTTCTTCAATTGATATGGTACCAAGAGTTTATTAATGATGAGGAAATAATGTGTTCTTATGGCTATTTGAAACCAGGATTCAATGGAATCCACATATTTATTATTCTCCAACTGATGCAAGTCTGCCACAGTTTGATAGTCACTTTCCTAGAGGTACAAATGATTTGGTGAAAGACATAAGATAAATCCCTCAAGTTCAGGCTCAAATATTTTGTTTTCAAATTGAAAAGAATGGTTGAGAGAGATTCTAGGGTTTTAAGTTTCAACAACATTTTCAGAACAAGTTCCAATGAAAGATTTCTCCTCTCGTGGTCCTTGAATTATATCTTCCTAGAGTGAATGTTTTGCAGTAAAGGGGGAAGTTTCAAAATTCATTCCATTTCCAAACATGGAATATGTAGCATTATGTTCAACATGGGAATCAATGGGAAGAATAGGTGTTTGAAACTGTTGTGCAACCTGATGGTTTAGATTAGGGTTTATGATATGATTTTGGGTAGGGTTTTCGTTAAGGCTTAGATTATGATTTGGATTTGGATTGGGATTAGGCTTTGAACTAGGGTTAGGTCTAGGGCATGGACTAAGGTTAGAGTATGGATTAGGGTTTGGATGAGAGCTAGGGTATGCGAAAGGATAAGAATTAGGGTTAGGATTAGGATAAGGGGTAAGGTATGGATTAAGGCTAGGGTAAGGTTACACATGCAGCTCGGACCATGGAGGAGGATAAATTAATGGTGCATTGGAAATAAATTTTGGTTGTTGTTGGTTCTCATATGATTGAATTTGCATGGTTTATTTCCCTATAGATAAGGATCCAAATGATTCTTGAGGCCATGGAGATATCTGGCTTGAGGATGAGGTCCAAGGAGAGAGCCACTGCGGCCATGAAGTAGGATATTCAATTGGAGGAGGATTAAAAGTTTTCCATGAAATTCCAGGATTATAAACATGTTGAGGGACCTGCTCGGGAAAATAAGAATTATTCCAAGTATCAAATGATAATTGGTTTTGAGTTATACCTAGTAATTGATTTGATTCCTTACTTGATTCCCTGAGTGCCTGTAGTAATCTTGGTAGTGATGGGCAATGTTCTTTTGGATGATCCTCCTCACAAATTTTGCAAATTTTCAGGCTGCTAAGCAGACACTTTCCAAGGAAGTGTTTCTTCCTGCATTTGGCGCAAAACATAAGCGGTGCGTTTTCATCCTGCTTCCACTCTTCCTACAAATCATCCAATTTCGAAATAAAATATTTAATAATATAATTTTTATGTTCAATAAAAATGTTAAATTATTAATTTTTTAATTCCTCATTGGATGAGTTGTGTCTCTGTAGCAGAATAAAAAAATCCTAATTGAATGATTCCTCAAAATACCATTTTCTTGTTTATATCAAGCCCACTGGTACATTTGTTAGCACATGAGTAGTGTGAATATATGTGGGTAGGGTGGGGGGTTCTTACAACATTAAATAAAATGAGAAACATTAAAGAAACAATGAGGGAAAGAAATAAATTCAAGAACATAAAATTGCAAGAGAAACTAGGTGAAGGAAAAAAAACAAATGCAACAGGTCACCAAGTTCAATCCCCTAAGCATCTCCCCAGAAACATCACCAAAATGTTGGGTGCATTATAGGGTCTATAAATGTACCAACATTTATTTTTTCAATTCAGATAGTTCGTGAACTTCGAGGCGCAACATTGCAAATGCCAGAGAAAGCCCCCAACAACCTGCAAATGAAACTCTAGTCTAACTTGTGCATTAATCTAAAAAATAAATGAAATCTTGCAATAAAAGAGAATTCGAGAAACACCTATCAAAACAATTAAAATCATGCGTGAAGTAAAATGCAATCATGTACTATCAATGTGAAAATAAATTCTAAGTACGAGCAAACATCAAGGAAATCATAATTGGAAACCAAGTAGTGTCGACAAAATATCAAAAGACTGTAAATGCTAGAAGAAACTCAAAAGGAATTCAAAACCATTATGCCTGTAATAACTCTTCTTGCACTAATTCTGTGTGAAATTAACCCGAAAGAATCAGCAATATAACAAGTAAATTTATTGTGTAAATATCTTATAAAGAAATTGAATTAATATGGATCGCTTGCCTTCCTTGTCCCCATATATTAATATTGTAAATCTGTCTAGAAGCTTAAAGTTAATTACATCAAAAGATAAACATTATCGATTTCAAGCATAGAGTAATTCCCTTTTTATAAATGTTGGCTCTTAAGACCATAAGTACTCAAGTCGATCTCGGGTTCTAGAAAATTAATTAGATGGGTCTGAATTGATGCACATTACAGCTCTGGAGGGATGCAATTTTCATTCCATATAAATGAATATTTTGAAGTGCTAAAACAATTCCTTAATGTAGAAAATCATTTAATTTCGCAGTTGAAAGGAAAATTTTACGACACATTAAATATCAGTAAATTAAGGAAGGAAAGAGGCCATGAATGATTAAATAAGATTAACATAGTAAATGATAATTTAAATTCTAATTAATTTAAGAAATGGAGAGCGGTGTCAAGCTGATCTTGCGGCCAACCTAGCCAGCTCACACCCTCTATGAGCAACCTGGTTTACACATAAATTAAAATTATTAGATGCAACAATTAAACAGACAGAGCATGGATGAAAATAATTTTATTAATTCTTGAAAAAATTGTCTTTACATCAAGCAGACAACATTCTTATCTCTACTACAACGAGGAGCGAAGCATAGATAATAAGCGTGTGATGCTACATTGGGACCACTCCTCTTCCCTTCTGCACTCTCTTTTCATGCACACTGTCTCTGGCTCGATAAATTCCCTAATTCATTGTCTCTCTAATTAATTAATTTATTGTTTGATCATGACAACTTATATATACATTGGATTTATAAATTGGAGCTTTCAATCAGCCAATTAAAATATAGGAGATTATGGGTTTTAACAATTTTCCGGAAATAAAAAATTTTTGGAAACTAATTTCCAAAATAGGGAAATCGCTCCTTTTTCCTGGGATGATGTTGTTAGAGGAAATTGCAATTTAACTTCTCCTTCTGTGGAACAACGTCAGTATTGTTATCACCATGAAACACTACGATGATTCTGAGTCTCATGTGCATATATATATATCATTTTGGTGGCTCAACTGCCACCTATAGAGATAACGAGTGCTCAAAAAATATAGAGCATGAAAACTCGGAGAATCCATGAAGCTACAAGCCTCAAATAAAACTAGTTTTCACTTTAGATGGTAATAGAATCTCCACAAGACCCTCCTATATGTTCTTCAATCAGATTCATATTGACCGAGAATTATCATTTCATCATAACCCCAATAATCATAATGACCTCGGCCATAATCAAATTTCAAGCACCAAATCTAGAACGATCATCATAATGATGGTTTCCATATTCATGTCCATATGGAGGCTATGATAATCTGACTAAAATGAATCCAGTCTCATCATCTCCATATACATGTTTTGTAAATTCCTGAAGCTACCAACTCAAGGAGTGATTGGCTGAGCATCCACTAAAGGAGAAAATACCTCCATGTCATCCTTAAAACTAAAATTATTCCAATTTTTCAATATTGAAACTTTCCCATTAGTCCGTAAGCGATTTTCACCTTGATACTCTTCTCCTGGTATGATCGAATTTATGTGATACTTATACCACTCATAGAAATTGGAGAAATCTATGTTGTGCTGCAAGAAAAACACCCAGAAGTACGAGCAGGGGTGGCTGACATGGAAGTAGAACCATGGGATATGCTTAACCCGATGAAACTGAGTGACATCATGGTCAAGTGTAGCATCAAATTCCTGCTATTACGAAACCTCCCTTCTCTTCAACAATAAATATAAGTTGTGCTCTACTCCATCATGGGATGGCAATGTCAGCATTTCTTCTCTGGTGTAGGAAACCATTTCTACTCTGGTGCAGGTAGGTCCAAAGCATAATCGGACCAGTTTTAAACCTGCAACATAAAAACCTTAATTAATAATTTTTTAATTATTTTAGAACAAGGAAGGTAATGATTACTCACAACAATAATCATCAGCAACATGAGAGATTAAGAGTAAAAATAAGACAAATTTGAAGCCCAAAATGCATGATTATAATAAATATAGAAAACCAAAAGTTAAAATTCATTTCTTATTATATATCGAACCATTTAAAAAATATATCTAATTATAAATATTTTCTCTGAAATAAAAGTTATAAAATTTCATACAAATTCATTTTTCATGTTCTATATTGGATCATTATATAAATATTCACCAATATTAATGCTTTCGTAGTGGAAAAATTGGAGGAATCATCTTGCACAATCATTTTTTCCATTAGTGCTAGTTTGAAAATTAGGGGAAAAATATTTGAGAGCCATTTTGAGGCGTTAAATAACCATATTTTGTAGTTATCAACTTACAATGGACATATATTCCATAATCTACACACCTATACCTTTCCAAAGGCATGAGAAATTCCTTAATCGGAGCTAGAATGAGAAATTTGTGCCTCTTGGAAGTTGATCTATAATGATTGACCACCATTATTCAGAGGATTCCATCTCATCCTTTGTTGTTCATGGAAAAGCGGATATGCATATGGGGAATATAAAGAATAATCTAGGAGGGTTGAGTTGTAACTCATGTTGAGGGTTGAATGGGTAAAATATAACTACATGGATAGCTATTGGGTTGTATTATAATCAAAGCACTAGTAGAAAAATTGGTTCCATTCTATTTTCCTATAATTAACACCAATATGTTCTCTAAAAAGCCTCACCTTCTAGCTAGGTTTTATCACATGAGGATTTTTTAGAGAACATATTGGTGTTAATTATAGTATGTGTGTAATATTCCCAAATGGGGAAAGCAGGAATAGAGTGCAATAAAATTGGAAATATACAGAAATATAATAGATCAAAGCATGAGACAATAGTAGATTCATTCCATTATTAATATAACATAAAAATAGCTACAAGATCTTGAGGAAAAGGTCACTCAAGTTGGGCAAACAAGCCTCCCATGAAAGCATACACCTAGATCGAGAATGCTACTAATACATGAAATACAGGAATGCAGAAAATTACATTGTCTAAGAGAGAATAATAGCTGAAGGATATAAAAATATAATGCTGCTAATATAATGCTCCAAAAATTCTAAGGCTAGAGATCCATGCTCCAAAACATATTTCCAGGATGACACAGAAAATTTTTCCTAAAATACACACTATACAAAATATAGCAGATTTGGCCCTAGGGCTGAATAATCTCTACAACTGAATCACTGATGGGGGATGGCTGATCCTCCTCTAGTAGATCTCCTAAATGAAGGGTTGATCCCCACACAGGAAACCTAAACACTCCAAATAGGGCAATAAACCCACTACTGCAGCTACTCTCCAAAATAACGCATTCCTTAAGGGAAATTGTGTTGTAGCTGATGATTATTTCTTGGCCTAATGACAAAATGTGTAATTAAGCCTTGAAGTCTTCCTCATAAGCTTCCAAATGAAAGGATAATCCCTCTATGGGAAAACTAGCTTAGAAATTGGAGATCTCTCTCCTCCACTGCTACAACCCTGCAACACGAACCAACTCTAAACACAACTGTATTGTACATGAGACTGAAGCTTGGAAAAATTCTTGAATGTGGAAGTATGGTGCAAACTCTCCAAGAGATACTCAAGGAAGAGGTGTGATTCTTGATCAGGAACACCCGATGTTAAGCAGTACATGCAATCTTAGCTAAACAGCTGAAGAAAGCTATATGTATAAACAGACCCTATATCAAAATATCAAATATACCAAGATTGATAATATGGCTACCATCCTCTTCCTTTTATAAGATATTAGCTTCCAAACCCTAAGCCCCGTCCATTAATTACACTGCTTCCATGCAATGTGTCTCCATCTAAAATTGCGATGTCCCTCCATTAATATCCACTCCTCCGTGACAGTGCTGTCAATTTGGTCAAAGTTGACCCTATTTTGAAACCAAATCCAAAAATATAAGAAAAGAGAGATCAACGCCTTATAAATAAGCCACTTTGAGGGGGAAACCTCCATTACATTACATAAATGAAAATTTCTTGGATGATACAAATGACAAAACCTCCTTTCTATATATAGGAGTCCATGGGGCAACAATGTAATCCTAGTGAGGCCACAATATAACCCTATCCGACCTAACAATAATAATGTAAGGGCACAATAATAACAATATCGGGGTTACAAGGGTACAAAAATAACAATAAGGGGGCTACACTAACATAATAAGGGACTACACTATTAATATAGGGACTTAACATGCCCCTCTCCTTCAAACAAGTGTTGTCCTCAATTGGCTGTGAAATTGATAGAAAAGAAACTAAAGTCCGTGTAATTCCAGCCACCTTTTACAGAATTCTAATTTGATGCTCAGAGAGAGAGTTATGAATATTTTCCCATGGTCACCTCTTTGAGATGAAATTCGGGAGCCTGAAAAATACTTAACTTCCACAGATCATATCTCCAAAAATAATGTGAAAAAATCTGTGACATTTTGTGAAGATGTTCCTCAGGATTTTGGCTTTGCGCTCTAAAACTTTCAGCTTTTGAACCTTCGTAGAAATAAAGTTATAGAGAAAATTCCATGATGACCTATTTGGGTGAAATTTAGGATCCTGCAAACAACCCTAACTTCCACAGATCATATATCCAAAAATATTGTGAACCAAGATCTGAAATTTTGCAACGATGTTCCTCAGGAGTTTTTCTTTACACTCTAAAAATTTCAGCTTCTGAACCTTTGTAGAAAAAATGTTATTGCGCAAATTCCACGATGGCCTCTTTGGAGTAGCGAAACCCTAGAATCCAAAGCTCTAATAACAAATGTTATGAAATGAGCTCCAAAAATAGAAGAAAAGAGAGATCAACGCCTTAGAAATAAGCCACTTTGAGGGGGCAACCTCCAATACATTACATAAATGAAAAATTCTTGGATGCTACAAATGACAAAACCTCCTTTCTATATATAGGAGTCCATGGGGCCACAATGTAATCCTAGTGGGGCCACAATGTAACCCTAGCCGACCTAACAATAATAATGTAAGGGCACAATAATAACAATATGGGGGTTACAGGGGTACAACAATAACAATAAGGGGGGCTACACTACCATAATAAAGGACTACACTATTAATATAGGGACTTAACGGACCCAATCCACATGTTCTAGCCCCTTTTCATACCTTAGGGTGCTTTATTGAGCTGGAAAGATGATCCACTTTCACATGAGAAGTGGTTTTATTCTACATAAAGAGATGTATGGGTCTCCCTGCCCACTTCTTCACCTATCTAAGTGAAAAAACAAAACCTTAATATTCCAATTACTTGTAAGCTAATTTAGGAATATTACAATCCTCCCCTCCAAAACGTTGCTTGTCCTCAAGCAACTACAAGGATACTGCAAAATCTCCAATCGATATGCCCCCTCCGAAGAGTAAAAATTCTCCTTTGGTGGATAAACCAAATAGCTCTCATCATAAAAAGGTGGGAGATATATGGAAATAGTTATATGTTGTCCATTGTCCTCCTTAAGGCATGAGAGATGATGAATGTTGGGTGCCTCAACCGCAATGAGAAACTCCAATATCCATGCTATCATCCAAACAAAGTGAGTCATCCACTACTACATTTGGCGGAAATTCCGACACTTGGTTCTGACGTTTTTGACCAAATGTCGAAAATTTCCCCAAATTTTTTCCATCCCGCCCGAAACCGTCGCTATACCGACATTTATAGAAAAGTGTCGCAATACCGACACTTAGAAAAGTGTCGCAATTGCGACGTTTGGAGGAAGACGTCGCAATTGCGACACTATGGCCCAAAGTGTCGCTATTGCGACGACTGCCCAAACGTCGCAAGTGCGACACAATGTCTAAGTGTCGCAATTGCGATGTTTGGAGGCACCCGTCGCAATAGCGACGCTTTTTCTGCCATCGGTATAATGACACTTATATGCGCGCTACATAAAAATGATTTTATTGTTTTGTATCCATCGCAATAGCTACATTAACGTCTGATATCACGCACACATTTTCCCTCCACTTTTGCAGAACAACATTCACCCTCAGCATTCGCCCTCAGCTCTTGCAGAACAGCATTTGCCCTCATCTCTTGCAGAACAACATTCGCTCTCAACTCTTGCAAAATGGTAAGTTCTTACTGCAGGCCCTTCCTCCTATAGTAGGGTTGACTCTATTTGGGTTTTTTTGGTCAATTCCATTGGATTGTGTTAGGCTGTAGGGTTCTCTCTAGATGTCAAGAATCAAGATTCAATACCCTCTATTATCTTTATCACCCAATACAAGATTTAAAATTTTCCCAAAGAAACGCTTATTAATTTGGCAGCTATTATTTCTCCCTGCTTTAAAAACCCTACATTTAAATGAAAACAAGCATTGCATTTCAACTACAAAAATATATTAGTGTTCAAATGTACATGTGTGCTACATTAACGTCTGATATCACATGCGCATTCGCCCTCCGCTCTTGTAGAACAGCATTCGCCCTCAACATTCACCCTCAACATTCGCCCTCAGCATTCACCCTGAGCTCTTGTAGAACAGCATTCGCCCTTAGCATTCGCCCTGAGCTCTGGCAGAACAGAATTCGCCCTCAGCTCTTGCAGAACAGCATTCAACCTACATTCACCCTCAGCTCTTGTAGAACAGCATTGGCCCTCAGCTCTTGTAGAACAGCATTCACCCTTAGCTCTGGCAAAATGGTAAGTTCTTATTGCAGGCCCTTCCTCCTATAGTAGGGTTGACTCTATTTGGGTTTTTCTGGTCAATTCCATTGGATTGTGTTAGGCTGTAGGGTTCTCTCTAGATGTCAAGAATCAAGATTCAATACCCTCTATTATCTTCATCACCCAATACAATAATTAAATTTTTCCCAAAGAAATGCTTATTAATTTGGCAGTCATTATTTCTCCCTGCTTTAAAAACCCTACATTTAAATGAAAACAAGCATTGCATTTCAACTACAAAAATCTATTAGTGTTCAAATGTACATGTGTGCATCACTTGTGTAGGGTATTTCTTTTCCACTTTCACATTATCCAAGAATGTGTGCAGTATAGTTCATATTTTTTGTGATTTAGATTATCTTGAAAAAGGAAAGGTAAATTATTTCCCATGGAAAAAGAAGGTTTTCCTTTTTTACTACTGGAAATGGTACAACAAAGTTCCATTTCTACCTGAAACTCCTATGAAACAGGAACCAAATAAAGGCCATGTCCTCAATGGACATCATTTGGTTTTGAAAATGGCCATTGCACCGTGTTGTTTCTTATATTACATCACGATAGTTTCTTAGGTCATTTCTTGTTTCTTGAGATGAAAAACAACCAAATAAATTGTGAAGATCCTTTCAAGAAATAAATGACCATTTCTCAATCATATCTCAACTATTTTTTATTTTATTCAGTGGTTTCTTACTTTGAGAGAAATTTGACACTTTTATAAGGAATATAACATAAAAACACAAAATGGGAAGGAATTGATGAGGTAGATGACCTTTAGTTGTTGTCAATTAAGAATAGATAATACACGATGCATGTTCTGTACTACAAACTAGATTCCTTCCTAGAGTTAGGACACAAAGTATTGAATCAAAGTTGTAGTTTCTAACTTCTTGTATTGGTTCATCAATCTTGAAATTCAGACGTTGCATGTCTTCATTGCTTCATGTTTGAATAATTTGCATCATATCGTACAATAAGAAATTAGGAATTATGATTATTATTACTTTATGGATCTATTAAGTTACTTTTAAGTTTGCATGGTTTAGTGTGAAATTATTCTAGTGTGCCCCTAGGCCCAGGTGAAGGAATGCCAAGGACTGAGAACCCTAGTTTTTAAATGGTATTGTTTCTTATACCCAAAAACCCCTCAACATCACTTCTTAATAGTTCTTAACAATAGTGTTGTAAAAAATTTGAGAATTGATATATCAAAATCTCACACTTCTCAAGATAAAGTCCTAAAGCTAAAGTGTGATACCATGTGTAATTCAATAGCCCCATTGTCTCCTCACCAACCTCTTTTCACTTCGGGCTAGCTCTCCTCCAACTCAAGGGGGGTTCTCCCTAGTAGATGTTAGGGATCTAATGGCCCAACCAAACCAAGTCAAGAGCCCCCTAACTCTCTATGTTTAATACTATCAATCAAAATATTGAACAATAGGGTCAGACATGCATCCTGAAGATAAAATTGCCAGGGTATTTTTGGGTAATTTCAAAGGGAAAGTCCCCAAACACATATAATCAAGGAATTATAATGTGATTTCAAACATTAAATATCAACAAAATAATTTAAAGGATATTGAAAGGAAAAAGGTGATGGAAGATATAAAGTGCCTTACATAAATGCTCTAAGGATTTTTCAATAGTTGCTCCAAAAGCTTCACTTCAAGGCCCTTCAAGATCGTCTCCAACAATGCTATACCATCAGCTTCAACAATGTTGCTCCAAAAATATCCTCAAGGTCTTCACAACAAGTTTACTAGAAGTTTCTCCAACAATATATTCAATAAGGTCTTGATTTTCAACTCATCTTTTGTTTGGGTGCCTTAATGTGCAATGACATGTTTCCAGGACTGAATTCAATGCAAGGCATATTTGAAACTCTAACTCTGTCTTCTGGTGTCTTATTAGAAATTATTTCAGTTTTCATTTTGTTTTTTCAAGTTAGATATTGTTTTCAAGTTTTTACATTTATAATTTTATTGCAATGTGGCAGAGTGATCAGAGCAGTGCATGAACAACCCTGAGAGGGGATGATCACGGAAAGGGCCAGCGGAAGAACATGTAAAGTGTCAACATTGCTCTATCTTCAGGTATTTTAGTTATTTACATAATTGAAATAATATTAATTTTGTTCAAATATGCAGACACCTAGCCATGGTATGCCTGATGATTCCCTCTTTGAAAAAGAGCTTTCTTCATCCCTATCTCCAGTGTTCTTGTTGCAAAAAAAGGCACGAGATGCATGGTCGGAATTTAATACTTTGATAGACGTGCCTCAAACACTTGAAACAGAAGAGAGGATAAAACATCTTATGAGTCAGCTAGAAAGATACCGGGTAATAATAAAAAGTCAAAAGGATATTTTTTTTTGTTCTACATGAGATGAATTGTGATAGTTTGATTTTTAATTTTTACATTGACTAAACTAACAAAAAGTTGTTTTGTATGCAGCGTTTTCTGGCACTTGATGAACCCGGTGTTGGTGGTAGTGGGACACAAGGGCAAGATATTGCCCAACAACCCTCTCGTACACCTTCTACTCCTTTAGGTGCCAGCCAAGAAACACACCCTACCCAAGCAGACACCCAACCAACCGCTGAACGTGTTGGCAATGATGAGGCTAATATGGCCAACTACATTATTGTGTTTCCTGGAGCTACACGTGTCAGCTCCACAGGGACCATTAATGGCACATTTTTGGTGAACGATGAAGGTGTCCCTATAAAGCATTTACAACTCCCAGGTAAATTTTAATATTTTAACTATTTCATGTACTTTAACTAAAACATATTTATCATGATTTTTATTTTTAAATTAATGATAATATCTTCTTCTTTTTTCTGTGTAGGAAACAATGAGTTCTACAGGTTTCTAGAGAGCCATGCGTTGGTAATTTTTGGCCCAACCATACGCATAGGGTGGAATTCCCAGAATTCCAACCTGAAAAAAGAACTTCTAGATTATCTAGAAGCCCTTTTTGGGGTTGGCACATTTGACAGAACAGTGGTGGCTCGGGTAGCCGGAAAATATTTGAAATATACCAGGGACACCTATAGGATGTAATTTCAATTTAACCCTAGATATGAGCGTCCTCTCACAGTTCCAGAGAGTTAGTGGAGAGCACTCATCCATGAAGGAAAAGAGAAAAGGGCAAAGAAAGAAGGAAAAATGCCAACTGGACCCGCAAGGTAAATTACAACTTTAATTCAATAGCTTTAATTTTCTCTATGTCTAAAATAAAAGTGTGCTACGTCATATCTGACTTCAATATTTTGATGCTAGGTTGCCTGACACCTCAAAGGAAACCAAAGCTAGGATTGAAAAAAGGGCCATCACAAGCTAGGCCAGGGCGGCTACTTGAAATTAGCCGCAAGAATTGTAATTAAGTAGCTAAACATCTTATAATTAATTGTATCGTCTTCCAACGTTTTTGTAATCCTATCAAATATGATTAAAAATACACAATCATATGTAATGTAGGGTGATGACTTCGGAACAGAAACTACAGAGGAAGATAAAAATATCGCTTTCCATTTCGGCTATCAAGCCGTAGTTGAATGTCGCATAAGCTTGGGGCAGGTCCCAAGATCCAGAATGCCTGATAAGGTAAAACATTAACCTTTCAATATGTTTGTTTTCATCCATAAATTTAATTTCTAACAACTTTGTTTAAATCAGGGGAGCAACACTACAGACGACGCAAATAACCCAGTTTTAGAGCCAAATGTAGATGATCCTCATGTGCAACCTGATCATTGTAGTAGGGACCAGGCCGACAATGCTACTATCAGTGAGGGCCGTGACGGTAATTAATTTCCACTTATAATTTTTTCTAATTATACCTTGATGGTTGTCCTTATAACGCTTTTTGTTTAAATGACAGAGAATGTTTCCCTTGAGGATCTTACCACCAGAGAGGAAGACAGGGCAACAGTCCCAACGACGACAACTGGTGCACCAGGTAAATAATCTCATTGCAATTTTTTTTATTAATATTACCGAACTAGTTCAATGATATTTAAAAACCGACAATTAAAATTTAATATTATCTGTTTTTGTAGGCGATGCCCCGTCACTGGATGAGACCAGACATCGTGACTACGCAACTAGGTCAGCGGCGACAACTGGTGCACCAGGTAAATAATCTCATTGCAATTTTTTTTATTAATATTACCGAAATAGTTCAATGATATTTAAAAACTAACAATTAAAATTTAATATATCTGTTTTTGTAGGCGATGCCCCATCACTGGATGAGACCAGACATCGTGACAACGCAACTAGGTCAGCGGCGACAACTGGTGCACCAGGTAAATAATCTCATTGCAATTTTTTTTATTAATATTACCGAACTAGTTCAATGATATTTAAAAAATGACAATTAAAATTTAATATTATCTTTTTTTGTAGGCGATGCCCCATCACTGGATGAGACCAGACATCATGACTACGCAACTAGGTCAGCAGTGTGGGTCGAAAGGTACGAAACAAGAGCAGAGCATGATGATATTGATGATGTAATTAGGAGCTTTAGAAATAGGAAGAAGAAAAAGAAAATTTGATAATGTAAAATATTGTATTATTATAAGACAAACGTTACCATACTTGGAATGTTTTTTGCGTTATATAAAAAACTCATTTATCATACTATTTTTATGTCAAACATTAATTGCAATGTTTCCTTGCGTACTTTTTGTTGAATTGTTTTTTTATTAGTTATTGAATATTTTTTTTTATGCTCATGAAAGTAAAAAATGAAATATAGATTGGGTATTGGGAAATTGAGAGTGATGTGAGGAGGGGGGGAGGGGCCATAAGAGCTTCCACCTTCACGTGGTTGGCCCTGTTTAGTAGAGAATAATTTATTGGAGCGATTTAATCTTGGAGCAAACCTCCCTTGATCCAGCGTAGCAACAAAAAAGTCACTGTTGACTTAGTTGCTACTCTTTCAAATCGTGGGAGGCTTGTTCCAAGTTCATACGACTCCAATAAATTGTTCTTGAAACGAAGAGGAGCTTATTCAGGTATGTTTTGACATTTTCAACATATGTTCTAACATTATCATAAGAATGCATCTTAGAGTAAAAAATATTACATCAATTACTTGTATTTATTGTATAGATAATGATGGATTTTGATTGACTTGGCAGTGCAGGTACAAATCCTCTTGCATCATGAGCAATACAACTTGTCAACTAGGGTCATGTCCAGGATATTTTTTCTTGTGCGCTTGACCAAGTTCGTAATGTCACATTTTGTAAGTTCCTTTACAGTTCATAATTCAATATTAAGCTTTTTCATGATTATTATCTAGGTTTTTTGTATGTGTTTTTTCATCTATTTGATTGTAAGCAACTATGCATGTTTCCTGTTGTTCACTATGATTTCTCCCATTACCACTCCCAGGATGAATCCGACTTTATTGTTACATAGGTTACTTTATTGTTACTATGATTTCTCCATTTACAATTTCATAGGTTACATCATGTAAAGTTGTCAATCTCAAGTTGGTGATGAGCTTTAGTTCTCCAGATTTGGGGATTTTCTGATATTTTCTCCCTCATGTCATTCCTGCATCACCTCGTTGTTTGAGCATGCCAATTGTCTACCACTTTTACCAATTGGCACATGTCAATCTCTGAGTGGTGCCACATTTCACCTATTTTTAGTGAGAATTTAGGGTTTCTCTAACATAGCTTCAGAAATCCGATTCAGTGCCTGCTTGAATATTGTCACATAATACTCATGGTTTGGATTGATGAGCATGTTTTGAATGGTTGGTTGATTCATAAGAACCACCCATATAGTCATCTTGAGATATTTCAGAAGTTTTCTTGGGTTTCCTTTTTCACCGTTTCTAGTGGGTGGGATGGTGTGGGGTGATCCATCAATATTGGTGCTCTTGTAGTACGAATTTGTTTTTGGAGATATAAAGGAGCATTTGATGTAGATATCCCATTGGATGCATTCATAGATGGGCACGAGAGGTCAAGAATTTAAATTAAAAATATGCAACCTCTAGCATGGCAACCTGAAGGCCGCGAGAGACACTGGTTAAAGATTGTTTTGTGCTGGCCTTAATATAGTCGTGATTTCTTTCTATTATCTTAAAAGTTGTGATAGTTGTTTAGTTTGCCTGTTACAACTTAAAAGTGGTTTTTAGCAATGGGAGTCATGTTTTTTAAGGTTCATACTAATATGAAGATCTTGTAATTCTATATTCAGCATAAGAGAATATGGCCTCTGCTTTGGGCAGTATGACAACAATTGCCACATCTACCTCATTGGGTAACAATGGAAAGGGGAAGAATTTGGGTGCAATGTTTGATAATTATGGCAGACAATTGTCTTCTCTTTCAGTTTTTTCACCCATTTCCTTTAATCGATCAAGCAGAAGAGGGACTCTGAGATTACGCAACAGAGAGAAGGTAGTTAATACAAGAGCTATGGAAAAGGAGTTGTACTTCAATAAGGATGGCTCAGTGACAAAAAAAATTTAGGTCAGAGAAAAATTTATGTTTAAAGGAAGGTCAACTGCACGTGAAACTTCACTGCGGTGGATCTTTCCTTGTCCACTTATATTCGATTTTAATGTGTTATTTTAATTTTTCATGGAGGGTTGTTTTGGCATATGGTTTGGCATTCAATTGCACACTTACCGAAAGCATGGTCAATTTGTCTTGTAGGCGGTGTGAACAAACTTTCTGATCTTGTTGGAGTCACCCTTGGGGCGAAGAGCAAAATGTTGTCTTGGAGAGCAAGCATGGTTCTCAGAAAATAGTTAATGATGGTGTGACAGTAGCTAAGGAGGTAATTTGTAGATGTGTTCTCTGGTTTCTTTTTAACGTTGTATTAGTTCCCCCTCTTAAATGTCTTAGATTTGGTAGGCATAATTTGAAAACTCAAAGGTGAAAGGAAACATATTTGTTACCTAGTGGTCTACTTGGCCTATGGACTAGCAACATTAGAGTAATGCATAAAGATTTTCACAACAATAAAAGGAAAGGGTTATGGCTGAGTCAAATTTTATTTTTATTTACAATGTAATGAAATGTATCTCAATGCTATGGTTTTGGCCTTTTTATTGGTTGAATTAGAGGACCCAGTTGAAATTATTGGGGCCAAGTTGGTAAGGAAAGCTGCGGCAAAGAAAAATGATTTAGCTGGGGATGGAACCACAACATCTGTTGTTCTTGCACATGTTGGAATATTGAAAAATTCCATAACAATGAATGGAGAATAAATATCCCTTCTTTTAACACAGATAAAATAAAAATTTCTTTGACATGAGACAAAGTTTCAATACTTTGAAAACAAACTTCTATTCCCTTCAATAACTCAAAAAAAACTATTACACTTCTTCCTCACTGAGAGGGATTACAAAATTATGACTGCTACAAAACGCAGTGCATAAAACCAACTCACTGTTTGTTCAAAACAAACATACTCTGTCTCTAAAACACTCTGCTGTGTTTTTCACTTTCGCACTGCTCTGCATACACACTTAAAAAGTTACACTCAGTCTTTCAATTTTTACACATTGTTGTGTAATAAAAAATTTACGTACTTGTTGACGGGAAAATATGTCCGGCCAACAGTAGGGGATCTCCCCGGTAGAAAGTCCCAATTAGACTTTGAACCGTTTGGAGTAGGGATCCCGTCCGGGGTGTGGGTCCGGCTACCACTTAAACGGCTATCTCTTCGGTTTCGAGCAACCTAATTGGAACTGTAAACATACACTTATTAACACGATATAGAATACATGACTGATGAATAAAACCGATATATGACACTGTGCATAGCAAGGTAATAGACAGAATGCATAAACTCAGGAAATGTCGTTAGCAACACATCTATGAGGTATGCATGCAAAATAATCTGACCGCCAAAGAAACAATCCTTTGTGGTAAGAATATCCCTTAACTTTCCGAAGGATATAACGAGATGCTAATAAAACAGTTCATTAACATTCATCATGAAGTAAATAATAAACTTGAGCATCATCAACACAATCAGAGATAACTATGGTGCATGAATGACACTATTAATAACACAGATTCATTAATCAAAAGATATTCTGAAACTGCACGCAGAATACACACAATGTTGTCATGGCTAAACACATCATCCAATCAAAGGGGTTTTAACATGTATTGTATTTCATATATCAAGAGTATGCTTCTTCAGCTACAATGCAATAATGCCTTTCAGTCCCAAAATAGCCAGCCCCTTCCAATGCTCCCCACAGGGGTATTTATAGATTCAACAGCCGCACTTATGGCCTTTCGACGGTTCAACTTCCCGACGGTTCAACTTCCTGTTTGACAAAATTGCGACCTGCGACCTGGTCGCGAATGCGACTTGCGACCTGGTCGCAAATGCGACCTGCGACTTGGTCGCAGATGCGACCTGCGACCCAGTGTTTTGGAACTATGAAGGCGGTCGCGCACTTGAAGCTTCTGGAGCGTCGGCTTTCTTGCCTTTGATGAAGTCTTTCCAAGCCTGGTAATCTGCCGTTATAGGAGCGACAAGAGGGCTTTCCTCTTTTATCCGATGCATACATTCTAGAGCATTTGGCACCAGAGTCTCCTTCTTCTAGGAGATCAGCATTGAGAGAGAAGCAAGCTTGGTGTAGATTTTCACTGGAGTGACAAGCAACCGGTTCAGATTCTCTTGTGATGCCTCGAATTCCGGTGCGGCAGCAGCTTGTCTTACGGGCTGCAGAAAAGACTGAATTTCTTGCTCTACCTGCTCCCAGCCTTTAGTTTCATTTAGTGCCCCTAATGATGGAATGTGATGAAGGGCGTTCATGGAGTCGATACCACCGATTAGGTGGTTATACGCAGACACTACTTTGTCCAGATCTTTGGACAGCTTGTCTTTGGATTGCATACTCATCCGAATCTGTACTTTGGTTTCTTGCGTATGACTCCAATCCTTCCGAGGCACATGTTCGGGAGCTTGCTGATACTGGGTTGTCCAATTCATCATTTTGTCCAAGGCTGCCGAGGCTTCCTTGAGCTGTTATTGTTTCTGCTTGGTTTCTTCCCGTGCCTCTGCCAACGGGGCCACTGTTTGTTTCAGGGTGAACATTTCCTGGTATACTTGCCTCATTGTCATCTCCAACACATCACATTCCTTCCTGACCGCCAGTGGGACTTCATTCACTTGAGCGGGCCTACCCTGGAGCTGGAGCATCTCATTTTCCAGCCTTGATTTTTCCTGCTCTGCCGCTTTTAGCCGGTTCTGTAAGGAAATAATTTCTCTGCTCATCCTTGTGACATTTTCTTCTGTGGCTGCGGCAAAAGCGGTGCCTGCTAACGCTATCATAACCGGATTTGTCCTTGTGTCTGGGACAATGTCCTTTCCGGTGGAGACTGTGGAGATGGCAGGGTAGCCTGACGTCAAGGATTTCCTCTTCTCTTGCCGTATCTTGAAAGAGAATTGGTCAAAGGTTAATCTGGTCAAGTCGAAGACTTCTTCTTCTTGCTCCCCCAGAAAGTCATCAACACCGAGGGCACCTCCCGCGCCACCTGCAGGAATATTCAGGGGAGATAGATCAATGTCATCTATGAGCTCGTCCTCTACATCCTGTGTTTGACCTTTTTCTCTCTCCTTTTGCAGACGCTCCGCCTCCGCCTTGTCATGTTCTTCTTTCTTCCGGTGTTCGGCCTCGGCCTCTACTTCCTTTTCCTGTTTCCTCTTCCTCTCTGCCGCGGCGGCCTGTTCTGCCTTTTTCTGACGCTCGACCTTATCGAGTTCCTCTTTCAGTGCCTTTTCTGCCGCCGCCCGTGCCTCCTTTTCCTGTCTTTCTTTCTCTTCTTCCTTTTTCTTTTTCCGTTCCGTTCTGGACTCTTTCTTGCGTTTCTCTTCCTCTTCCTTTTTCTTCTTCTCCTCTTCAAATTGGGCCTGGGCTTCTGTTTCCCTTTGTTGATCTGCAGTGTCAGGTCCCGTACCGGTCTGTGTTCTTTTATCTTTGGAGGAGGAAGAACCTCCAATGTTCTTATGCTCTTCTCCTTCTCGGTCAGGGTCGATTCCTGGTGCGAGATGCCGGTTTGCGTTATACCAATTTCTTCTCTCATCCTCATCCAGGCGCTCGACGTGTTGATAACTCCATCTGAAATTGGCCCTTTTACAATGTTCAGGAACTATCCTGACTGGATCGTAAGTTCGGGAGTCCAGATTTCTGAAGTGATAGCTTTTCACCTCTTCCCCTTCACGCGCTACTTCTCTGGAATCTTTGACCGTATAGGCACCAATGGTGAGAGGTAGAGCAGGCCAAGGTTTATTCTTCCCTTTGGTAAGGACGTTAGAGAAGCCCAAGGTCATTTGGAAACACACCTCCTGTATGAGCACCTTGTCAGTAACAAACTTAGGTAGAGCGTGTGGTGCTTTAAACGAGCCAAATACTCGGATGATTGTGAATTCGGCGAATGGGAACCAGTGTGCCACCTGACCCAGTGTTTCCATTGCTCGCCAAGACATGGAGGGGGTGTCCTGACCAAATAGTTTCCCGTAGAGGGCGGGAATGAATATGTGAGAGATTTGTTCGATGTCCGACTTGTACCTGGATTCCCAGAATACCCTGGTCTGTAAGTGTATTGCCTAGGTCTGTTCGGGGTCCCAATTATGTGGCCATCCCTCAACATGCATCTGGGCACAGACAACATCTAACAGATACGAAGCCATGTAGAATTCTGATGGCGCTCCCTCATCTGGGGCTAAAGCTGAGGCCAAATTTGTGTGCATGGAGCCCATTAATATTCCTGCCCAATTGAACCGAGCGCCGTGGACTGTTACGTGTTCCATGATGGTTTCCCATGTTCCGTTGAAGGTGGTGGCGTCCGAACGCCCATATATCCTGCACAGCATGGCGGCAACTAGCTTATAAACCTTCCTCAGACTGGCCACCGGGTACTCCTGGTCCTTTTTTATCTTAAATTTGTCTGGTTCTGCCCACCATCTTCTGATCGTGTCAACCATCGGCACTTCATTTGCATCAAACCATCTTGGGGTGAAATTCACCTCTGCTTTGGGTAGCGAGTAGTAGACCTGTGCTCTTGAACTTTCCAATGTTGCGAAAGCTTTCCCTGCACTATCTCGGATTGTGAAGCTTTTCGGATCAGTCTTCTGTATGATCCAGTCCAACATCTCTGGGCACGGAAATATGGCAGGATGCGGCCCGACTAGGTGTAATCTGGACCTTTTTACTTTCAGGTATATTTCACGGTCCGGGAGGTCTTCTGGGAAATCTTCTTCTAGCATGGCGAACTCACGGTATACTTCATACCACCTGAGGCTATCCTCCTTTGCGAAGGTGCAAAGGGTGTCTCTGTATATTGGCGGCGGAGATATTTGTATGTCTGCGTCTGATTTTTCCTCCACCACCTGCCTGCTTCTCCTTCGGGATACCCGGGGTGCCATATTGCTAGAGTCGGAGGGGACCGGTACTGTGTCTGCTCTGAATTCACCTGCTGCATTTAGAACAAAATCACAGGATAAGAAAGACATGATGATAATGGCTAAATAGAGTCTGAACATGCAAAGATAATTTACCGTTCTCTGGGAGTCGCTGGGTCGCTGTTCTACAAAAGGACTCACCCGCGACCTCGCGACCTTGCGACTAGGTCGCAGGGTCGCAGAGTCGCTGAGTGGGACTTTTGCGACCTTGCGACCTTGCGACCTGGTCGCTAGGTCGCAGGTCGCATTTGCGTTTTGCGCGCACGCGACCTTGCGGCTAAGTGTTTACTAATGGGAAAAATCCGCGGTCTGAAAGGTCCAGAATTTACCATAAGGCACATCCATGAGGATTTAGGCAAGAGGCGGGTGACCTTGGGGCTTGGGGGAAACAACACGACGATGAAAATCTTAAAGAAAAACCCACATCCTTGCTGGTAAATAAATAAGACCGTGGGGAGGCTCAATAATGGCAAGAAATGCTTAAGAGGGAAACATAAGGAAGAAAAGGCAACTTACCCGGAAGAAAACGCGCCAGTCGACCTGTCAGAGCAATTTCGCGGTTTTCGCTGAGAGTCACAAATGCGACCTAGCGACCCGACCTTATATAAAAAGGTCGCACGTGCGGACATTAAATGAGGTCGCAAGTTTCAAGTTTGCGACCTTGCGACCTTTAGGTCGCTAGGTCGCAAAGGTCGCTGAGTCGCTAATTTCTCTAAAACTTCATTTTGCGACCTTGCGACCTTGCGACCTCAAGGTCGCTAGGTCGCAAGGTCGCAAGTTGATAAAATGCTGACTCTTGCGACCTGGCGATCTGTGCGACCTTAAGGTCGCAGAGTTGCATAGGTCGCATGGGTCGCAAATAATGTGTATGCGACTTGGCGACTTGCCTTTAGAACTTTACTTAGATTTTTTCCTTCTTTAGTTTTTAAGGGGGGCTCCAAAAATGTTGAAGTGTGTGTTATGATTTTACGTAATTTTTGGAGGGTGTTGTAGGAGCTACAACAGTACTGTCTATAAAAAAAACTACCAAGATTTTTTGTCCTTTTTCTTTTTATATGCTGTAACATATAAAACATATTATAATAAACCCTCTTTTAAAAAAAATAAAATTAAAACTAAATTCTATGGCCCACCTTTCATTTCGCATATGATATATATATAACATACGTTTAAAACATATGTATATATTAAAGCATACATAAAATTAAATTATCAAAACATTAAAGAACCCTTTCCGTCAGACTTCAAAAGTCTAAATATATTGAATTTCAAATGAAATTCACGTTCCAATTTGGGATGCTGACGTCTGCCTAATTTGTAACGTGAATTCTCAATCCAATCTGCCTTATAAAAAATTTGGGTTTGGTTTTCAGGTTTTCAGATTCCCTTCAATTTCATGCGATCCAATATTAATGCTCCAAGTGTCCTCCTTTTGAATTTACAAAACTGGCGGGTAAATTTCTGTTTGTTTAATTTCTGGTTGGTGAATTGCATTAATGCTGGTTGTTGTGTTTAAATACAATCCTGTACAGAAATATGGCTGCGGCCGTCTACAAAAAAAACTTGCAGGAATTTTAAATGCTGAATTAAATTTCTGGATTATGTGTAAGTTCAAAGAGTGACATAATCCCTTCCCCGCAACTAATTTATAAGGTAGTGGAAAGTATGGTGAGAGGAAAATGGTGGGATTTACAATCAACCATATTCACTTTGAAAACAATGGGGAATTAAGAGACCATTATACCTAACAAGTCCTTATAAATATTGAAGCCGAGGCACAAATACATGACAAAAACCTTTATACGAGAATTATTTTATTTGAGTAAGGGAATAGTAGTTGTAACTTAAGGTTGCAACAATGGTTCCATAAAACAATTACTTGTATCCGACTGCAGTAACTATGGATTAAAGTTGCAACAACTATGGCTTGAGGTTGCAGAAGTTGTGACTTGGGGATGCAACATTTGCGACTTAGAATAAAACACATTATATATATATATATATATATATATATATATATATATATATATATATATTAAGAGATTATTATACCTGAAAAATACTTGTCAATATTGAAGTTGAGGCATCGATACACGGTAACAATCTTTATACGAGAATTATTTTATTTGAATAAGGGAACAATAACTGTAACTTATGGTTGTAACAATGGTTCCATAGAACATTTTCTTGTATCTATTTGCAGTAACTATGCGTTAAAGTTGCGCCAACTATGGCTTGAGGTTGTAGGAGTTGTGGCTTGGGGATACGATATCCACGACTTAGAATAAAAAATATTATATATGAAAGAAAGTATATATATTAAGAGATCATTATACGTAACAAGTCCTTGTAAATATTGAAGTTTACGCATAGAGACATGACAACAACCTTTATACGAGAATTATTTTATTTGAGTAATGGAACAACAACAGTAACTTAAGGTTGCAACAATGGTTACATAAAAATATTGCTTGTATCTAGTTGTATTAATTGGGTGTTAAAGTTACAATAGCTATGCCTATGACTTAGAATAAAACAAATTATATATAAAATTATATATATATATATATATATATATAGAGAGAGAGAGAGAGAGAGAGAGAGATTAGAAAATATATTACAACAATATTTATTTAACTAGTATGTTAAAAAAATAAAATTTACCCGGTCACAGGTGTGGGGGCATCTGGAAAGGTATGGATACCAATCCATTTAGAATATACACGACATCAACACCCAAATCTGTGATTATTTTTTGAATATGGAAGATGAAAAACAAGAGATACATGCCTAAACAAATTAAGAAATGCTACTATTTTGATCATTCACACATTTACATATGCTATTGTCTACGCACCTTCTATTGGTGGATGATGCTATCCTATTTCTTGCAGGATATAGTAGATAGGACTAGTATGTGAAGACTCATTAGAGCTCTAAAATCATTTTGGGTTTCATTTGGAATATAAGTAAACCTACTCAAGTCTACCATCACTTTCAATGATTTGGAAGATATTTTAGAAAAAAAAATCAACCAATTCCACCCATTTCAAATACTTGGGATTTATGTTAAGATTTAATGACTATAGGTATGGAGATTGGTTCTTTCCATATCAAAAAGTGGGAAAAATAATCACAATATGGTTATCCTCGGGTGGCACATTAACCTTAGTAGTGTCCATACCAGGATATTGGCATTCCCTAGCTTATATTCTTGTTGGTATCTTGGGAAATATTAGAAAAAAAATGCTTTCATTTTATCTAGAAGGAAAGGAAAAGCAAAGGAGGCATCCCTATAGTAAAATGGAAATGGATTTCCAAGCCAAAAATCACATGATTCGTTGGATACTAAAGAATATTCATCATTTTTGGAAAGAATTATTTTCCAAGAGTCTTTGGAGAATCATAAAACATTTAGGCTTGTGGCAAGATGTAATAAAATCAAAGTAAATAGGCAAAATTTCATATAAGGATAAATTTTACAAAAGTTCCAACAGTTCTTCCCACCATTTATCTTCTGGTATTCTGGTTCGTTGAAGTTTTCTCAATGTTTCATCAGCCTCAATATATCTGAAAAAGGTAGGCTGAATTGGAAACAAATGCTTTACTTCATGCTCAAGATAAAATAAAATTTCCAATCTGTCATGAAGATTTTTTCCTGTTGGAAATGCTGCTTCTGATGTACTGGTTGAAGAATTGGCCTGATTGTCAGCATACTTTTCCAATTTTTCAACATAGCTTTCAAGGTCCATTAGTTTATCCTCCGAAACTATAGGACTGAGCAATCCTTGTTTCAACAAAATATCAAATCTTTCTCTGAAGGCAATGACTTCTTCTTGCATATATGAGCACCTTCGTTCTAGATTCTGCATAAGGGTTCTCTTAGTAAAAACTCTTTTTATTTCCAAAATTGTTCCGGTCCTGTCCTGAATACCAAGTTCTGCAAGTTGGTGTCTGGTTTGAGTGTTTAGAAACTGTATGAGTTGATTGGCTTCCTCAGGCTTATTTCCCAATTCTTCTCTTGTACTTTGAACTTCTTCTATAGCCAATTTGACTAAATCATTCTATTCATACATAATCTGAATTGAAGACCAGACATCCTTTATTGATTGGATAATGTTGTCCCAAAGAATTTCAATTATTTCCTTTAAAGGTTTCTCCAATGTCACATCCTTTTCCAATGCTTTAACCAATTTTTCTAATCTTTTGACCTCTCTTGTTTTATTAGCAACACTCATTTTTGAGAGATCATATCTTTGCTCTAAATTAGTAAGCTATAAATTTGTGTGCTGGAGTTCTGTTACTTGAAGTTTCAATTCATTCATTGACTTTATTAATTCTTCAGAACTCAAATTGGAAGTATTTACCTGTGATAGCTCTGTTGGCTGACCTGTTGTGGATGTACCTGTACCTGTAATTGCCTCTGTTGTTGATGCTGGAATAGTAGACTGCTTGTTATTTAATGCCTATTCAAGCTCTTTTTCTATTTCATTTAGTTGCTCATTCAGTTTCAAAAGAAATTCCATCATTTCTTCTTCAAAAATTTTCTTTATCATCTCTTTAGTTTGTGGATGTCTTGAAGCTGGAAATTTCAATTGCTTTCTCAAAGCTGCAATATCATCATCTTTTTTCTTGATTAGGCCCTCTATACCTTTGAAATATTTAGGATTGTGACCCAATCCGATGATTATTTCCTCCAATGTCTTTATCTTGTTGTCTTTGGCCTGAGAAGAGGCTTTTTCAAGCTGCAATTGTGCATTAGTGTTCTCCAAAGAATCCTGCAACTTCTGAGTTGCCATTGCTTTATCGGTCAGAGTAGAATAGATCATTTCACCAGTCTACTTATGTAACTCAATCTGATCTAAAGGATGAATATCCTTTGCTAAGACTTCAAAATTTGTTCTAATATAATCTGCAGTTGTTTGAGGCTGCTGCACTTTTGGTTTGAAGTGACTCATTATCATTTTGCCTTGCTGAATGTCATAAGCTGACATCAATCTTTCTTGATTCTTAGGAGCCATCTTCAAATATTAATTGTAAACCTGGAGTCTTAGTGGATCATTCCTGGCTTTTATATTGATAAAGGTTTTCTTTATATCTCCTGCATCTTTAACTGGTGGTTTGAAAGAAGATATTTCAACACTCTGTTGCTTTTGCAGCTCTTTTCTCTGTAAAGTAGTGGATGCCCCACTGACTGTACCTGTTTGTTGACTATCCAAATCTTCTCTCTGGCTATCAGGAATTTCTTGAACAAAATCTACTTCTGGAAGAGGATTTAATTTGTGTCTTTTAGCATGAGGCTGTTCTGAAGATCCACCAACAGGGGTAGCAACTTCAGCATCTCTCTTCTTGCCTTTTTCTATATTGATAGGAGTTTGTAAAATTGAAATTTCTGGCTCATTGATCTGAATAGGAGGAATTTTTACTTGACCCTGTTCTTTAGAAGTCTCAGGTTGCTCTGTCATTGTGAATTTTTCAAATACTTGTATGTCAGGCTCCTTTTCTTTTCCTTTAGATTGTACTGTGGCCAATGCATTGATCTCCTATAAATTTTTCTAAGAAGTCCCTGCAGAAGAAGGACCAATACCTGGTATCTGTACCTGTCCAAAAGAGTCTAGGTCAAGTATTTTCTCAAGGTCTTTCATTAAATTTTCAACATTGACCTGCTCACTATCCTGTTCTACCAATGTTCCTTCCATCCATTCATCCATATTGGCATATTGTTCAATTTCTGGAATTTTGTGATGAATGTATGGTGATAGTTTATTTTTCATTCTTCTATCACATATAAAGCTATTTTGGTCATAAGGCACCCAGTAAAAACTTTTTTGTAATCTGAGATATTCTTCTAAGATTCTTTCTGCTTCCTTTCCAGCATCTCTAGAGTTACAAACAAAGGGACCTAATTGACTTTTGGTCCTGAGTTGAGCCTTTTTCTTTGCATTGCAGAAATGAACTATATCTGAGTTAATCATCTACATGAAATACTCTAGTGAAAAGAATCTCATGGGGACATATTTGGGAAACTTGAATGGGCACAATTCACATCCATATATTCTGATCTCAGTGTGATTTTGATACAAGTACCAGTCACCTACCCTATATTGTTTTGAGAGCTGTAGAATTTTCTTGATTTCATTATTGACTCTAGGAGGGGAAACTCTTGTTAACAAAGTGGTTGCAGGGTGTACAAATAGTTCAATAAACTAATTATAGGAGTAAGGAGAATCAGAGGAATTATGGGTGATGGCAGACCAAAATATCACAGACCTAGGATTTCCTTTGGCATCAAGTTTCTGAACATGGAAAGGGAAAATTTCTGATTGGTAATAAATCATGAGATGATATATAACAGAAGAATATTTGAACACTTTTCATTCTCAAATCTCATGAACTGATCATGGATTTTATCAGCAATGTAGGATGCAAAATCATACTTGACAGCATGGGACTGTCCAGGGGTAAATATAGACAACAATACTAGGGTTAATTGATCAACATATTCACTAGTATTGAAACCCATGATAAAGGATATCATATTCAGAATAAGCCTGCCCACATCAGTGAAAAAATTATAACCATAGGGGGGAGGGCCTTTGGGCTGATGCTCTGGTAACATGAAGGTTTGACAAATGCGATTTAACTCTTCATGGGACAAATTGGCAGAATTTTCAAGTAATTCTCCCATGGACAGGGGAGTGAGTGCTTGACCAGGTTGAAATTGTAGCATTTCATTTATCGACTGAGTAGTGATTGGGAAAAGGATGTTTTGACTCAGGGACGAAACTGCTCTTTGATTGGGGTCATAGTTTGCATGGCAGTAATGAATTAACTTAGGAAAAATATGGACTGAGGGGAGAAGATACATGGGGAGATTAGATTCCCATAATCCAATAATATCATAACCGTTTATAAAGTTATCTCTGCAACGGCAAAAGGTTCGAAGAGGATTATCTCTAAGAACGAGGTCTTTAATTTGAAAATATCTATCTGCTAGGGGCAGATAGTCTAAATATCTGTGAGGGGCATTCAAAGGTGCGACGTTCAGAGCCACTGGAACCTCCATTTCTGGTTCTTGTGGATTCAGAAATGAATTTTTGGTTTTTGTGAAGAACAAACACAATTACAAGTTTTGGGAATACAATTTACAATTCTGGTGATTG
Source organism: Pinus albicaulis (assembly GCA_034641835.2). Classification (NCBI taxonomy): domain Eukaryota; kingdom Viridiplantae; phylum Streptophyta; class Pinopsida; order Pinales; family Pinaceae; genus Pinus; species Pinus albicaulis. Next base: position 319,072,016 of record CM076573.1, read on the forward strand.
AACAAGACCAAATTGAACTCTGTTTCTGTCTTTCGTGCAGAATTTAAAACAAAAGCTAGGATTTCACAGAGTTTTAACGGGAATTGGGGTAAATACTTGTTTTTTGGGAGATGAACAGTGATTAAACAAGTACAAGCTATGGCGTGCGAACTCTGGATTACTGGTATGCAATTGTCTTCAACAAAATACAGTTGATGGCGCTTGAAAGTTTGTTTTTGAAATTCTCTGCATGAGACTTTGGTCATTCACAGAATAATGAAAATGACGCGGGAAAATTTGTTTTATTCACAAAGTCCAAAGGGTGACGGGTTTTTATTTATTTATTTAATGGATGAAGTTAGCAGGTACGGAGGATGAGTCACGGGAGGCAAGCGGTAAGCAGTTTCCATCACACCGCTTTTGGGGAAAAGTGGTTTTGGGCGGAGGGCGAGCGATTCCATAGAATGATTGATGCGTGGCATGGCACTGTTTGAAAACCGCCGGGCCATCGCGCGTTATTGTTCGGACGCGGATGGCTAGCGATATCATTAATAATCGTTGATCTCAGATGGGTTGATCGAACGGCGATGGGGACGTGGAAGTGACGGGGATTTAATATGGAGGGCCCGACGCAATTAAACGTTAATTAATCTCATCGGGGGGAATCTGATTGGCGAAGTTAATTAATCGTGAGGATTAATCAATTTGTTTATAAAAATGCAGGAAAGTGATCGGGAAATGATTTAACCAAGGTTAGAGGTTAAGGGAGGTATTGGGGATTTTACAAAGGGTTTATAGTTTTAACCTTGGGAAAGGGATTCGGGGGATTAAAATACACAGGGGAAGAATTATTTTTGTATTAAAACATGTAATAAAACATGTTTTAATTATTTTTTCAATATACTTTTATTATATGATAATTAAATCAGATTAGTCTAATCACCATAGGGAGCAGAATTTGATATTATGATATATTTAGCCAAAGGGGGCATAAAGTGGGTTTTTTATTTAAACATGTGGGAATAAATAACTTTGGCTAAAATTTATTAATGGGTTTTTGGAGATATTATATAAAAAGAAGTTATATATAATAGGAAAAGGTTATTTTTGTAAGGATTTAATACATAAAATCAATGTTAATATGACAAGGGGACAATGTAAACTCAAAATAAATTAATATAACTAAGAAAGTGAAGATTTAAAAGAAAATTGCATTATAATCACTTCATCACTTAGACTTAGAATAAAATGTGATTTTGAGGGTTTTTTTATGAAATAATGCATAATTTTCCTAATTAAAATGGGATTTTACTTAGGAAAATATGTTTAGAAATGAGTGAATGTTATGAAGAATGACTTCAAGTACTTAGGATTTTCCAATACAAAAATCTTATTGAATCAGGTAATACAAAAATGCCAATGAAGCCAATCAAGTAGTTGTAACAATAAATGGATAACTTGATTGCTTGTGATCAAAATTGGAAGTATATTATGATCATGTGCCTTTATAATAAATTATATGATGTGTAAAGGCCACTTTTGATGTATTTGATCCTTATAGAGAAAGCATGTTTGCAGATTTGGGCTAAAAATATTCTCCATATAATCTGATATAGGATCAATAAAAGTATGATGTATGTTATTTACTTCTAGGCCTTCAATGACTGGTTGCTCAGTTGTATTCTGAATATTAAGCCTTGAAACTATTTCTTCTATCTTGTGTTTGAAAGAATAATCATCCTCAATATGCAAGTCAAAAGATAGTACAATTTCTTCTTGCTTAGGAGAAGGAATATTTTCAAAGAATTCTTTACGATTTCAGAAATTGTATGACTGAATTTGAGAATGCAAAATTTTAATTTCATTTTCATAATTTTCAGAAATTATCTCAAGAACACATATTTTCAGTTTGGGAGAATATTTTCTTGATTAAAAAATAAGAAATGAAGCTCTTAAAAAATCCTCATCAAGCTGAAGTTCTAATATCTCATCCCTCAAAATAGCTAGTGATTGTTTTGTGAAATTATCATAATTATCATCATACTGATCATGTAAGTCTAAAAAATCTTCTAAGAACCTTGATTTTCTTAGGAATAGGTCATTTTGTAATAGCTTGCATCTTTTGAGGCTCCAACTTCACTCCTTCCTTTAAAACAATATGAACCAAATACTCAAATTCTTATTTCCTAAAAGCACATTTGGATATTTTTACATAAAAATGATTGTTCTCAATAATTTATATAACTTTTCTAAATGTTTAGTGTGGTATTCTAATGACTTATTATAAATATGTGTATTATGAAAGAAAACCAACACAAATTTTATAAGATGGGATCAAACAAAATTGTTCTTAATTCGAGCCCGCCGGACTTCAAACGGCGATAAACCATACTTCAAACCAAATTCGCGTTCCAAAATAGCCTGCTAACGTCAGCCAATTTTGTGATGCGAAAACCAAATGAATTCTGCCCTAATCTTTTTCAGGTCCGAAGTTGGGCTGGCGTGCAGAGGGAGAGTTGTGACGCGAATTTCTTATCAAATTCGCCCTAATATTTTTCGGGTCCGGATTTCCACTGCGCGAGCGACCCAAACAAAGATCCGCTCCAATCAATTTCTGCCATGTGTCCTCAATTAAAACTTTCCCTGCTCCCGGCTTCGGATGCATTCGATGGCGTTTAAGGCGATGGGACATGGATGTGGTGATTTCATATCAATCGCATTAAGATTTAACGTTTTTAAATTAAGTTCCAAGGTTTTCACATCAAATCGCATTAAATTATAACATTGTTCAAGATTGGACCTCCACTCTCGTTAGCGATTCTTCATGCTCCAATATGATCCGGCCTTTGGCTCTCATTAATGATCAGAGATTAATTATGACAAGCATCCTTCGATTGCATTGCATTGATGAAATGGCATTTCGCTATGGTTTTTCAAACAAGCCGGTTGCTGGGTTACACTGCCTGCTCACTGTGACGAGAAGGAGAAGTGGCCAGCTGAACTGTTGCTTAGACCTTGCTGCATATCTGCATTTCTCTCGGTCTGGTCCTTGTCTGTCTTCCTCTGTTTCTTGGAATTCTGCTTCTCCGTCTCCTCTTGTGCCCTCTGCTGAGACTGCACCCATGCCTCGCCTGTGTCATAGGATGCGTTTCCGCAGGGGGAGCACTAGAGGTCAACCCCTACGTGCTCCCTCCAGCCCCTCAACTGAGTCATCTTCCCAGTCCAGTGATTATCACGCAGGTTGCTATCCAGATACTAGAAGTGGGCGGGGTCGGGTTGTAGGATTTGGCCACCGTATGGGCTCCCCTGTTCCACATTTCCCCAGCGCTTCACTTTCTCCCACAACACGCACTGCGCATTTTTCTTTTAATTTCTCTCTGAACTGCCCATGCATCACAGTGAAAATTACTGTGGTTTTCTGGGAGGAGGCCCAGATGGAAGAACAATGCACCCATCCAGTGGGAATGAGCTCAGAAAAATCCGGCCAGCATTCAGGCCTTCAGGAGGGGAGCGGTGGCATGACTGTGGAGGTAGCACCTAGCAATCCTGGACCTTCCGAAGGATGGTGCCGAATCGTCGAGGAGCCGGAGGAGTATTTTGGTTAATTTGTTTTTCTTGCTTAGCGGCCCACTTAATTGTACTGCTTTTAGATTATATTACTGTGCTGGACCTTTGTAATATTTCTGAATTCTATAAACATTCAAGACTGGTTTCCCCGTATGAGGGCAGTCTTCTTAATTTTTTGATTTTTTGATGAAAAATTTGCCATGAGTCTGGGCAATGTTTTTGAATTCAATGTAATTTTATTCCCACTGTTAATAGATTAACTTTACCTAGAAAAACAAATGTTGCCCTGTTTCTATTTTAATCCTGCTTTTTGAAATACAGAGCCATGTTTATAAGATTGTTTATATTCAAAGCGATGCGGGGTGGTTTATTATATTAATATTTCATGGTCGAATTATGTTCATAACAATTGGAAAAAAAAATGTTTCCCTGTTTCTATTTTACACCTGTTTTTTGAAATACAGAGCCATGTGTATATGGTCTACATATTATACTCTTTCTCTGTATATCTACAGGAACCTTTTTGCTATGAACAGGGTGGATGTTGTAGCGGGCTACTAATGGAAACAAGCGAGCCTGAACCTTACATCTAGGATGCAATAGATGGTTACCAATACTCCTCACATGATTAGCGTTTTTCTCTGTTCAAGGATTTTGGGTACTTTAATTTGTATTTGGAACAATGGACGTAGGTACTCTATCTGTTGCTTTACTATTATACATACTGTTATTTCACTTTCTTATAGATGCCTTGGGCATATTTGGATGCTTTCTCAGATTGTCGATAATCTCCATGGACCATTACTGGGTTTTATATCATGTCCCTATATGTGACATGGGGTATTTTTCTATCATTGTCTGGGGTGGGACTTCCACTTTTCTGGATGGATATTTGGGTTCCAATCTTCAGATGTGAAAATGTGATGACTTCATGGACTGTTTTACTTCATATAATATATTCAAAACAACGTTTTTTCTCTTGTGAAAAAAAAATGATTAATGTTTATCACTCTGCCTTCAAAACTAGCGATGCTGGTCTATGTTGCTGGTTTATTGATATGGTCCGATAGTCTTTTTATATTTTGGACATATAACACTCCTCACATGATTAGCGTTTTTCTCTGTTGGAGGATTTTGGATACTTTAATTTGTATTTGGAACAATGGACGTCGGTACTCTATCTGTTGCTTTACTATTCTACATACTGCTATTTCACTTTCTTATAGATGCCTCGGGCATATTTGGATGCTTTCTCAGATTGTCGATAATCTCCATGTGGACCGTTACTGGGTTTTATATCATGTCCCTGTATGTGACATGGGGCATTTTTCTATCATTGTCTGGGGTGGGACTTCCACTTTTCTGGATGGATATTTGGGTTCCAATCTTCAGATGTGAAAATGTAATGACTTCATGGACTGTTTTGCTTCATATAATATATTCAAAACAACGTTTTTTCTCTTGTGAAAAAAAAATGATTAATGTTTATCACTCTGCCTTCAAAAATAGCGATGCTGGTCTATGTTGCTGGTTTATTGATATGGTATGATGGTCTTTTTATATTTTGGACATATCACACTCCTCACATGATTAGCATTTTTCTCTGTTCAAGGATTTTGGGTACTTTAATTTGTATTTGGAACAATGGACGTTGGTACTCTATTTGTTGCTTTACTATTCTACATACTGCTATTTCACTTTCTTATAGATGCCTCGGGCATATTTGGATGCTTTCTCAGATTGTCGATAATATCCATGTGGACCATTACTGGGTTTTATATCAAGTCCCTGTATGTGACATGGGGTATTTTTCTATCATTGTCTGGGGTGGGACTTCACTTTTCTAGATGGATATTTGGATTCCAATCTTCAAATGTGAAAATGTAATGACTTCATGGATTGTTTTACTTCATATAATATATTCAAAACAACGTTTTTTCTCTTGTGAAAAAAAAAATGATTGTTTATAGTCGAAGCGTTGCGGGGTGGTTTATTATATTAATATTTCACGGTCATTGGAATGCCCACAATTCATAACAAATATTGGAGATTTACTTTCCTGTTTTAAAGTTTCATTTTTTTTTTAATTGAACCCATCGTCGGTATACCGATGCCTTGTAAGCGTCGGAATTGCGACAGTTTACAAACTTTGGAAGAGCGACGTTCAAAACGTCGGACAACATTTCGTCGGAATTGCGACAGTTTACAAACGTCGGACCACATTTCGTCGGAATTGTGACAGCTTACAAACGTCAGAAGAGCGACGTTAAAAATGTCGGACCACATTCCATCAGAAGTGTGACAGTTTACAAACGTCAGAAGCGCGACGGTTTGGGAGATGTCAGAAGAGTGACGCTTGTTTGGAAGCGACGGAAAAAGTGTCGGTAGTGCGACACTTTGTAAATGCATCGGAATTGCGACGGCATGGTAAACCACGCTTTGTCCGTCCTCGAACTGTCACTCTTGCGACGACTATGTGTTAGAATAGCGACGATTTGGCCGTCAGAAATTGCGCCAAATTTTCTAGTGATCCTTGGCAGCTCTAGAAACAGTCATTAATCCCCTACTTATGCAATGTGTATGGGCTTCAAGGCTGAAAATGAGAGATAGGATTGTCCAACTTATGTTGTCTCTCTCTCCATTTATGATAAATTTTGAGTTGTTGATCTTGGTTTGCAATAATATAGTCCTCATGAAGCCAAAAGATACTTGGAATCTCATGATTCCACTCATTGGTTCTTGGGAGCCTTCTTGCCCAATCCTTCCTGCATATAGTGAATAGAGTGTCATCACCATATGGGCTCTAAAAAAACATGGACTAAGTGTCATATGACATATTGGATGGTGACAATAGCCCTTCAAGTGAGACGAGTGATGTTATTCTTCTTGTTGTCTCCAAACATGATGTGATGAGTGGCCATACAACCACTTTCTTGCAGCCATAAGCTTCTCAAAAGCTTGAAAATAGTAGAGGAAATTAGGTGTTGGTTGAATATGAGCTAAGAAAAACATATATTTCCCAAATCCCTCCATAAAGTGGTCATTCCCATCACTGAATGTAGTCCCAATAGGACCACAAAATCCAAAGAGTGGTTTGCTCTCTTGTGGAGAAATGTGCTACAAATGCATGGTAAAGGAATGCACATACATTGTTAGGTGATAAATAAGCATCAAAACAAAATCTTTACCATATATTGTAGACAAGTTGGTGAAGAGGTACATATATGAGCCTTCCCATCTCTCCATCAAAAGGGGAAGTGATTGAAACAACCTTGCAAGGTGTTTGCTCTCCTCCTCGTACATAAAAAAAGCTACACATCTCCTGATATGTTGGTGCACATATTCTTTGAGATCCTCCCAATATAATCCCTCCATGATGGTGTGATAAGACTTAATGAAGTCTACATGTCTTGAAGATAGCACCTCATATGCTACATGCAGAACCCCCTTCTTGAGCTTGGAGTCTTTATTCAAGTAGATCTGATCATAGAAAGAAATGACTCCATCAACCACTCTATACCTTCCATCTATCACTTTCCCATCAAGAGCCTTACATGTGAAGAGGTTCTTGGAATATTCCACCAATATTTGGGACTCCCAATATGGATCTAAGCTTCCCAACAATGACAAAGTTGTTGAAATCTGAAATGAAGCACCTGTCACATCACAACCCTCATCTTTGACATGCTCAATGCCAAAGCCACATGTGGGAGTATTGTTACTCCAATTTTGTTGCCTCCCTTGCAGCTGATCTTTCCCAAGACAATATTGAAGTACATGGAGGTCAACCTCCTCTTGAAAGGTATTTCCCCTCCAAAAATTCCATAGTTTGGCAAATTCATACAAGAGTGTCAATAACCTCTTGTCATAGTTAGAATTCTTCCTCATGTGTGGAAGTATCATTTGCTGCTCCAAGGCTATGGAGTATCCCTTTGACAACATGCTCATGCCATCACAAATTTCTGAATCATCATCTTTCAGTGCAAATATCTGAGTGGGATATGGAAATGTCCATATCAAAAAATTGATCATTCCCTCCTTTGAACCCATCAAAGGTTCTCTGCTTCATGATAGCTCCTCCCAAGGCTCCTTCCTTAGCCAAATATATCAATGATACACTATGTTGAGAGAAATGTTTTGTTATCTTCCAATCAGGTGTTCTTCCTGGTAGAATTCCTCCATGTAATGAAACATCAAGCCCTAGAGTAGGTTGTATATGTGAGTGGACTGATTTTTCCTCATCCTCACTTCGTGAATCATACTGCCTCTTTTGTGCATCAATATTTTGAAATAAAGAGGGGTGTGAGCTTCTAATCATATGATTCTTGTCATCCCCCTTATATTCTTCTATCTTCAAGATCTCATAATCTGTCAATGATGGCACATGTTGCACATGGACTGTGTCCTAATCTCCACATGTGAGTTTCTTTGGAACTCCTTCCAAGGGTGGAAGAACTTCTCTCTTTGGAGAAAATTTTCCATCTTCCTCTTCATGAGGTAATAGCTATGCTACTGCTGTGACAACTTTGTTACCTCTTTTCTTCTCTTCCCCTTCATCATGGATGGAGGTTGTCTCATCATCATTATGAGGTTATTTATTTAGTTCCTCTTTTGAAAAAGATATCTCCATGTCTTCCCCTTGAGAAGAGAGCTATTTATGAAGTGGGGGTCTTGCCTCTAGCAAGGTATTATACAAGTTTTTAATCCCCTCAATAGTTTTCTGAAATGGATTTGGATTTATAGATCATACCAACTCATGCAAAGGTTTTGTTTGTTTATCATTGGCTAGCTCAACCAAGGAAGTTTCAGAATTTTTTTCATTAAATATTTTTACTAACCTCCTAGTGAACCTTTCATAATTAGAAATATTTGCATCTTTTACTGAATAATATTCATAAAACCACCAGGCATAAGCCTTATCTTCAAGGTGCAGTGCTACTACTCTAATGGCTTCATCTTCTGAAACTTGGTGTTGCTGCAAATAGGTGTCTAGCTCCTCCACCCAAGCCCTAGCTAAAAATTTAGGTGATCCATCAAAAGTAGATAGAAATAATCTACCCACATCATGCTGATTGCACCTTGTGCTTCTATCATGGTTTCTAGGTCTTCTATCCTCTTTGATCTTGCAAAACCCTTTGAATTTTAGATGATCTCTAAATCTCTAATTTGAGATTCATACTCTTGAAGATAGTCACCAAGAGTCTCCTCCTTTCATACACATCCTTCCTCCATCTCTCTTGATATAAGCCTAGGCATGGTACCACGTTTTAGACATGATGGTGTAGCTGAATGCTCACACAAATAATGAGAAAATCTGGAGCTTTCTTTGGGTACAAGCTCTCTTGGAGAATCTCTACATCTCTCCATTCTCATCTCTTTGATGTCTCTGCTAATGCACTGTATAGTTTGAAGAATAAGTTTTGAGAACTCCTTCCCTACTCAAAATGAGGTTTTGCCTTCATCTATTCTGAATATATTCTCCTTCCTATGAGGAGCCTCCTTATATGACATAATGGTTGAATTACAAAGGATGAGCCAAGATTATGCTCTAATACCCTATAATATTCCCAAATGGGGAAAGCAAGAATAGAGTGCATTTAACTAGAAATATGCAGAAATATAATAGATCAAAGCATGAGAAAATAGTAGATCCATTCCATTATGAGTATATCAGAAAAATAGGTACAATATCTTGAGGAAAAGGTCACTCAAGTTGGGAAAACAAGCCTCCCATGAAAGCATACACCTAGATCTAGAATGTTGTTGATACATGAAATACATGAATGCAGAAAAATACGATGTATGAGAGAGAATAGAAGCTAAAGGATATAAAAAATATAATTCTACTGATATAATACTCCAAAAATTCTAAGGCTAGAGATCCATGCTCCAAAACATATTTCCAGGACGACCCATAAAAGTTTTCTGGAAATACACACTATACAAAATATAGCAGAATTGGCCCTAGGGCTAAATAATCTCTGCAACAGAATCACTGATGGGAGATGGCTGATATGATATACAAGATGGATGATCCTCCTCCAACATATCTCCTAAATGAAGGGTTGATTCCCACACAGGAAACCCAAACACTCAAAATAGGGCAATAAACCCACTACTACAGTTTCTCTCCAAAATAACGTAGTCCTTGAGGGAAACTACATTGTAGCTTATGACTGCTACTTGGCCTGATGCCAAAATGTGTAATGATGCCCTGAAGTCTTCCTCAAAAGCTTCCAGATGAAAGGATGATCCCTCCAAGGTAAAACTAGCTCATAAATTGGAGATCTCTCTCCTCCATTACTACACCCCTGCAACACAACCCAACTCTAAACACAACTGCATTGTACATGAGACTGAAGCTTGGCCAAATGCCTGAATGTGGAATTATGGTGCAAAATCTTCCAAGAGATACTCAAGGAAGATGTGGGATTCCCGATCGTGAACACCCAGTGCTAAGCAGCACATGCAATCTTAGCTAAACTGCTAAAGAAAGCTATATGTCTAAATAGACCCTATATCAAAATATAAAATATACCAAGATGAATAACATGGCTACCATCCTCTTCCTTTTATAAGACATGAGCTTCAAAACCCTAAGCCCCATCCATTAATGAAACTACTTCCATGCAATGTGTCTCCATCTAAAACTACGTTGTCCCTCCATTAATGTCCACTCCACCATGACAACGTTGTTGATTTGGTAAAAGTTGACCCAGTCCACATGTTCTAGCCCCTGTTCACACCTTAGGGTGCTTTATTGAGCTGGAAATATGATCCACTTTCATATGAGAAGTTGTTTTATTCTACATAAAGAGATGTATGGGTCTCCCTACCCACTTATTCACCTATCTAAGTGACAAAACAAAAATTTAATATTCCAATTAGATGTAAGCTAATTTAGGAATATTATAGTCCTCCCCTCAAAAATGTTGCTTGTCCTCAAGCAACTGCAAGGATATTGCAAAATATCCAATGGATATGCCCCCTCCGAAGAATAAAAATTTTCCTTTGGTGGATAAACCAAATAGTTCTCATCATAGAAAGGTGGGAGATATATGGAAAGAGTTATATTATGTCCATTGGCCTCCTTAAGGCATGAGAGATGATAAATGTTGGGTGCCTCAACCCCAATGAGAAACTCCAATATCCATGCTATCATCCAAACAAAGTGATCCATCCTTGGTAGCTCATATAAATAGTCATTAATCCCCTGCTTATGCAATGTATAGGGTCTGCAAAGTTGAAAATGAGAGATTATTTTGTCCAACTTACGCTATCTCTCTCTCCATTTATGATAAATTTAGAGCAGTTGATCTTGGGCTGCAATAATATAGTCCTCATGAAGCCAAAAGATACTTGGAATCTCATGATTCCACTCATTGGTTCTAGGGAGCCTTCTTGCCCAATCCTTCCTGCATATAGAGAATAGAGTGTCATCACAATATGGGCTTAAAAAAAAACATGGAATAAGTGTCATATGACATATTGGATGGTGACAATAGCCCTTCAAGTGAGACCATCATTGTTCTCCTTCTTGTTTTCTCCAAACATGATGTGATGAGTGGCCATCCAACCACTTTCTTGATGTCATAAGCTTCTCAAAATCTTGAAAATAGTAGAGGACATTAGGTGTTGGCTGAGTATGAGCCAAGAAAAACATATCTTGCCCAAAGCCCTCCATAAAGTGGTCATTCCCATCATTGAATTTAGTCACAATATGACCACAAAATCCAAAGAGAGGTTTTCTCTCTTGTGGAGAAAAGTGCTACAAATGCATGGTAAAGGAATGCACATACATTGTTAGTTGATAAATAAGCATCAAAACACAATCTTTACCATATATTGTAGACAAGTTGGTGAAGAGGTCCATAGATGAGCCTTCCCATCTCTCCATCAAAAGGGGAAGTGATTGAAACAACCTTGCAGGGTGGTTGATCTTCTCCTCATACATCAAACAAGCTACATATCTCCTGATATGTTGGTGCACATCTTCTTTGAGATCCTCCCAATAGAATCCCTCCATGATGGTGTGATAAGACTTAATGAAGTCTGCATGTCCTGAAGAGAGTGCCTCATATGCTACATGTAGAATCCCCTTCTTGAGCTTGGAGTCTTTAGTCAAGTTGATCTGATCATTGAAATAAATGACTCCATCAACCACTCTATAAATTCCATCTATCACTTTCCCATCAAGAACCTTACATGTGAAGAGGTTCTTATAATATTCCACCAATAGTTGGGACTCCCAATATGGATCTAGGCTTCCCATCAATGACATCGCTATTGAAATCTGAAATGAAGCACCTATCACATCACAAATCTCCTCTTTGACATGATCAATGCCAAAGCCACATGTGGGAGTACTGTTACTCCACTTTTGCTACCCCCCTTGCAGCTAATCTTGCCCAAGACAGGATTGAAGTACATGGAGGTCAACCTCCTCTTGAAAGGTATTTCCCCTCCAAAACTTCCATAGTTTGGCCAATGCATACAAGAGTGTCAATAACTTCTTGTCATATTCAGAAGTATTCCTCATGTGTGGAAGTATCATTTGCTGATCTAAGTCTATGGAGTAGCCCTTTGACACCATGCTCATGCCATCATAGATTTATGAATCATCGTCTTTCAGCGCAAATAGTTGTGTGGGAGATGGCAATGTCCATATCAGAAAATTTCTCACTGCTCCTTTGAACCCATCAAAGGTTCTCTACTCTATGCTATATCCTCCCAAGGCTCCTTCCTTAGGCAAATATATCAATGATACACCATGTTGAGAGAAATATTTGATTATCTTCCAATCAGGTGATCTCCCTGGTGGGATGCCTCCATGTAATGAAACATCAAGGCCTAGAGAAGGATATATATAATTTTATTGCATTTATATTTGAAAAAAAATTATTGTGTGCCTACCTAAATAAGGTGAAATATGAAATATTTAAATAATGTAAAGTATTCACCAACCTTAAAATATTTTCTTGAAAAAAAAATCATTTTAGCTATATATTAGCGTATGACCTCTTCTAAGGAAAAACATTTTCTTAGCCACTAGAATCAGTAAATTTATTCATACCATTCATAAATAAAATTTAAACATTCAAAAAAGTATCGGTTTATTACCCTGTATCTTCATATACTAAATTCAAATTGCTCATGTAAATAGGCTTAAATCATTTCTCCGTGTTCAAAATTTGTTTTTTTTCAATATCTCCATTTCTATTAGCAATATCATGAGAGACCATCATTGTTATACACCATCCCATAAATTATATAATTTTTAAAGTTGATCCATTTCCCATATTTTGTATTCTTTCACCACTTCAACACTATTACATGGGTACCTAAAGTCATCCCTTCAGTTTTCAATTTGTCACACTTTATAACATGTTATAAGAGACCATAATTAACATATATTCACCTTTGGATTTCATAAACCTCTTCTTTGTGAAATTACTAATAGATTCTCAACAAAAATGTCTATAACGTCTAAATTTTCTAATAATTAATAATTTATATATGTCATAAGTTTATGAAATATAGTCCCAATCATTATAGTAAGGAATCTCATGTTTTCCTCTAGATGGGGTGTTAGAGGTGTGCCAAGAGGGCACATTGAAGCCATTTTATAAAGTAATAATGAATCAATATGTGATCATGCAACTGTAGGAATTTTATAGAAGATTTGGTACCATATAGAAATTATACCAATGGGATTTAATTTGATATTGTGATGTACTAAAACAAGATATTGAATCCTTATACCATATTTGCGGAATATAAAACATGATTTCTCAATCACATGCAAGTAAAAGAAAGAAGTAAATCAATTTCACAACACAAGATATTCTTGGGGAAAGAAACTACTCAAAACCCCACTATCATATATTGTATAAAGTCAAGGAATCATGAAACAATACAATGCTTAATCTCTCATGAGATTCTTCGAAACTATGTCAATTGTCTCATACTGATCTGTAAAAATTAGACAAACACATAGCCAATTCTTGGCCTTCATTAAGCCTGCCTTGCTCACACAACTCCTAAATAATTAGGCCCCTGTTAAATAGGAAAATAAACATTCCTTGATTGAACAATCCATAATTTCTTCCTCATGGCTTTCTAATTACATATGGGCAATTCTATAAAAATAAAATTGATAGTTATGTTCCCTTTAACCTCTATCTCAACTGGGTCTTCCTCAGAACTAACATGCATGTAGCTATTAATAGTGAATCATCAGTTATCTGATTTATCACTACTTGTGAATTAAATCTAATTAATTCACTAGACCTCTCACTAATTCATCACTCGGTTAGAACTAATTAAACTGATTTTAACTCAATTAATTGAGTCAACTTATTACACTTGCACCCCACTAGTGCATTAACTGCAACTCGACCCCCAAAATATTAGGATCACTCTACATGCCTCATTTTAGAACCTCAACTTGAATTTATTGAGCTAAGTCAATCATCATGACTTAGTTCATTGATACAAATTTTTATGAGATAAAATTACAATTTATTGTCCAATTTATTTAAGGGAAAAATAAATTAGACACCCACATTCCTCACTAGTGTGTAAACTTTCCACTGTGTAACCTCACCAGTGTGTAACCTCACTATTGTCTAACCTCACTAGTGTGCAACCTCGCCAGTGTGTAACATCACCAGTGTGTAACCTCACTTGTGTGTAACCTCACTAGTGTGTAACCTCACCAGTGTGTGTGTATTTTTCTTCCTTTCTGGTTACCAATTTTAGTGTTTCTTGTTGCAAATTTCAACACTCCCTCTCAACAAGAAAGGAATTCAATTTATCCTGAACTGGTACCTTTGGAATGTTCTGCATGTGACACTTCTCTAGTCTTGTTTGAACCCACAACTCCTAAAACTGAATAGCCTCCGAACAACTGAATCAGTATAATGCATATGTCATCAAAGTCTTTTGACTACTGCTACATACTGCACTTGTCTATTGGACTCTTTGTGATGATGTTGACATCTATATCCATGCCCTCTTCACTGCTACCAACTTTGGTCTGCACTCCAATATCCGACATCCGTCACTCTGATTTTTGTCTTCCTAACATCTCACTGCATCAATCCAACCGATCATTCCTGCTACTGTTGTAATGTGGGCTCCTCGTAGCCAAGTTTGATCCATGACACACACCATATCAATGGACCTTGCCCAAATTTTATCTTGGGATTATATCTTCACATTGCCCCATCTCTCACTTGGAGGTATAGCTGCACGTACTCCCTCTGCCCATCTGGATCGAAATTCTGCCCTCCTAGAGGTCTTTGGTTGAGTAGAAAATTCCACTCGGTCTCCTCTATCCTTCTCCAATTGTGGCTAATCCACAACTTTTGAGAATGCTTCTGAGGATGCATGTTGAGAGATAATTTCTCCCTCTCAACCACCAATTCATTAACCATTTCTTTTCTCCTCAAATATTTGTATGCTTCTTTGACCTTGAGAGCATACAGGTTCTTGACTACCTTGAGACCATACAGGTTCTTGACTCTTATACCAATCTATTTCACCCATCACGTGGCTATGTGTTTAAGGAAAACTTTTCCTTTTATAAACATCACATAATAACCACGGACTTCCAATACCTCTAAGGAGACAATATAATTTCTTAAGCCTGGAACATAAAAAAAATATTCTAGTCTGAGAGGGGAACCACACTCCGTCTGAAAGGTAACTGTACCTATACCGATATTTTTATACCTCATGTCATCTCCAAACTCTATGTTTTGTTGGAGGTCCTTCTCCTCCAAGTCACTGAAGAGATATCTATTCCCTGTCATATGGAATGAGGCATCGTTGTCTAGATACCACATGCATCCCATTATAGTGCTGAACATGCATGCAATGAGAGTAAAATCAAGCTTGAACTGTGAATCTAGCGCTACACCCGCTACAACTGCGGGCTCCTTCTTACTTGCCTTCTTCTGTGGACAATTTGAGGCATAGTGCCCATGCTTGTGACAATGAAAATACTTGATCTTCGACAAGTCTCTCTTTCCCTCTTCACCTTGGGACTTATTTCCCTTAGCATATTTTATTTTTCTAACTAATTCACAACCTTATTATTTGTTGGTTCTATAGCTCCCATCTCTAGTGCTCCGCCTTATCTCTTCTATTACCAATTCGGACCACAAATGCTCCTAGTCTGGTAACTTCTCCCTCCCATTCACAGAGTATTGGTAACTATGCCAGCTCTTGGGAAGGACTAGAAGTGCTAGGCTCACCAAATCATCATAGGATACTATTACACCAACAATTTAAAGCTCATCTCGACATTGAGTGAACTTCCCCAAGTATGTTGGTACCATCTCGCCCTCATCAATATTGATCTTTCTGAGCTTTTCCTTTAGCGCCAACTTCCTATGGTCACTAATATTCTGAAACATATTTATCAAGGCCTTCCACATATCATATGGAGTCACCTTCCCATGGAGACTCGAGATAATATGATATCTAACTCCCTCTAACAAGATCCTTCTCGCCTTTTTTATCTTCTTTTTCCATGGATCAAGAAGTTGGGAATCTACTGATGCGGGCTTGGGAATATCAGTATCTATGAATTCCTTCAACCATTTCTCCGCTAGCACTGCCTTCATCCTGTCCTTCCATGCAATATAATTCTAATTTCCCTCAAGAACATATTCGATTCTAAAGCCATTGAAAGACATCTTGATCTATTATTGGATCCTGAAGAATAAATCTGCAAATTTGAACCTGTTCAATACAAATTCAACTTCTTCTCTTCTATTGTGATTCCTGGCACTTTGATACCATGTTTAAATTATATAGAAGCTCTGATACCATGTAGAAATTATACCAATGGGATTCAATCCGATATTGTGATGTACTAAAACAAGATATTGAATCCTTCTACAATATTTGCGGAATACAAAAACATGATTGCTCAATCACATGCAAGTAAGAGAAAGAAGTAAATAAATCTCACAAAAAATATATATATTCTTGGGGAAAACAACTACTCAAAACCCCGCTATCATATATTTTATAAATTCAAGGAATTGTGAAACAATACAATGCTTAATCTCTCATGATATTCTCCAACACTCTGCCAATTATCTCACACTAATGTAGGAAAAATTGGACAAACACATAACCAATTCTCATCCTTCCTTCAACCTACCTTGCCCATGCAATTCCTAAATAATTAGGCCCATATTAAATATTAAAATCAACCTTCCTTGATTGCACAATCCATCATGGATTCCTCATGCCTTTATAAGTTCACATGGGCAATTCTCTAAAAATACAATTGATAGTTATGTTCCCTTTAACCTCTGTCTCAACTAGGTATTCCTTAGAACTGACATGCATGCAACTATTAATAGTGAATCATAATTTATCTGAGTTATCACTACTTGTAAATTAAATCTAATTTAATTCACTAGACCTCTCACTAATTCATCACTCATATGACTAGATAAACTTTTTTTAACTCAATTAATTGAGTTAACTGATTACACCTACAACCCACTAGTGAATTAACTGCAACTCTACCCCCAAAATATTAGGATCACTCTACATGCCTCATATTAGACCCTCAACTATAATTTATTTAGCTAACCAAGTCATCATGACTAAGTTAACTTATACAATTTTTTATGAGATGAAATTACAAGTTATTGTCAAATTTATTTAAGGGAAAAATAAATTAGACACCCACATTCCTCATCAGTGTGTAACCTCACCAGTGTGTAACCTCACTAGTGTGTAAACTCACCAGTGTGTAACCTCACTAGTGTGTGTGTACTTTTTGTCCTTTCTGGTTTCCAATTTCACTGTTTCTTGTTGCAAATTTCAACAGCATACGCCTAATAAGCATCATGGTTACCAATACATAATCATAAATTTTCATGTTACTGTAACAACCTCAAGTTAAAATTTCATGTAATAAATTTAATAAAGGAAAAATAATACCAAGGCCATGGGACACATATTCCAAGCTGAATGTTGGGAAAAATATCCCAGTGGGAATCACTTGTTGTTTTTTATGGCTAAGGGGAAATTATCAAAGGCAATGGAAAATAATTTGAAAATGAAAAAAGGTATTTTTGTCATTTATTTATGAAAATAACGGAAATTAGGAGAAAAGGAAGGTGAAAGGACACAAGTTGCATGTGATAAGGAAAGAGGAAAAATGAAGAAATTAGAGACATCAATCATAAAAAGACATCAAAGCATCAATTCAAGACCTTTTTTCAGTTCAGTTCTGGAATTGGTAACCTCACTAGTGTGTGTGTACTTTTTGTCCTTTCTGGTTTCCAATTTCACTGTTTCTTGTTGAAAATTTCAACAGCATACGCCTAATGAGCATCATGGTTACCAATACATAATCATAAATTTTCATGCTAGTGTAACAACATCGGGTTAAAATTTATGTAATAAAGTTAATAAATTAAAAATAATACCAAGGTCATGGGACACATATTCCAAGTTGAATGTTGGGAGAAATATCCTAGTGGGAATCACTTGTTGTTTATTATGGCTAAGGGGAAATTATCAAAGGCAATGGAAAATAATTTGAAAAGGAAAAAAGGTATTTTTGGCATTTATTTATGAAAATAACAGAAATTAGGAGAAAAGGAAGGTGAAATGTCACAAGTTGCATGTGATAAGAAAAGAGAAAAAATGAAGAAATTAGAGACATCAATAATAAAAAGACATCAAAGCATCAATTCAAGACCTTTTTCCAGTTCAGTTTTGGAATTGGTTTCATAGAGGAGAAGAGAACCAAGAGGAAAAATCAAGCAAGCAAGCAAAGGAAATGAAAGGATAGGAAAGGAAAGGAAAGCAAATGAAGGACAAATAAACCAATGATAAAGCAAGGAAATGTTGGATCAAGCAGATTTAGCGGGAATACTTGTAGGTAATAGGTTTTTTGTATGATTTCCTAGCTATTTTTGACATGCATGGTATGTGCATGTTGGTATCTAGTTCTTTTGTTGTCATTAGCATGGGTCTTATCTGGTTTTGACAATAGATTTTTGCATTTCCTTGCCATTTATAGATAGCCATGGTGTGATGTGGTTCATTCTTGTTTGAGATTTGGATTTATAGAAGGTTTTGGATCTTAGTGAGGTGGTCTCAGGAAAGTCCCAAGGGCTCGGGGTGGAGATTTTTTTCTTCGAGAAGCCCTCAACATGTGGGTGGAGACAGGAAAATTCCTTAAGGGATGGTGAAGGAATTCTAAGGCATCCAAGCCCAGTCTGGTTTTGTGATCTCGAAACTAATTTAGGTGAGATCACGATATGGTAAGGATGGAGGTGGTTTAACCTATGGATTCCCTTGATTGTTTATGGATTGGTTTATCCCATGATACCCCACATTCATGCTTGGAATATGGCACAGGGGTGATTGGCTAAAAGAAATATTTGGTTCAGCCCAATTTATGGTTGGGTGCTATGTGGAGGTTTGAGACCTTGTTGGATTTTTCTTATGGTTAATAAGAGCTAAGTTTCTCTTGTCTTTTATGAGTAATTATACTTTTTATTATGTGGCTTTAATGGTTTTTCGATCATTGTTATCTATCTAGTTATATGTTGGTTATGAGCATTGTTTTATGGCATATATTACTCATGGATTTCATCATATTTTTACTTAAAACAAAATGAATAATGAAATATCGACACTCGTTTTCTAGCACTGTGGATAATCCGGAAAGCTCCTTAAAAAATAATGAATTCATTACCTAATTGGTGTTATGGCAACTTTTTTGAGAGGGAATTAGTCCTTATTGTTAATCCTTATATAAGTTTTATATTCCTATGTTCCGATATGCATTCATGACCTGTAGGTTGTATGTTCATCATGTGTTTGACATAATATCAGTCCTGCTTGGGAAGGGTCTAGTCAATTCCTAGTTCAAATTTTGGTTTGGAAGCCTTTTTTCTACATTATTAATCATTTATGGAAGTCTCATTGAGTTTTTGGCAGGGGTCTGAGTTCTAGCCCTAAAAAAGTGGCTCAGAATTCAGGGTTGGAGGCATAAAACTGTTTGTAAAAGCCCATGGTCACTAGGAAGCAGTCCTATGAGTGTGACTGGAGGGCTTCAGTCACATGG
Organism: Pinus albicaulis; assembly: GCA_034641835.2. NCBI lineage: Eukaryota > Viridiplantae > Streptophyta > Pinopsida > Pinales > Pinaceae > Pinus > Pinus albicaulis. Next base: position 319,091,676 of record CM076573.1, read on the forward strand.
AGGTCTTGGAAAGGGAGTTTCTGAGGCTCTAAATCATTGAAATGGTGAGTTATATTAGGGGTTGGACACCTAGAGGGTTTGGTTAACTCCTGGAGGTCTTGTGGCACCTGATGGAGGTTTATAAAGTCTTAAGTTGTTGAATCCATTTCGTTAAGGTCATATAGGAGGTTGAGTCTTATCATATTAAATATTAGCTCATGTTTACCCCAGGAAAAATGGTGAAAGTGGGAACATGTGGGAGGAGCGGGCTAGAGGGTGGTATCAGAGCGAGTTTCCCTCTCTTTGGGTAAAATCTAATTATTGTCAAGGTTATGTTTGGCATGCATGAGGTCATGATATTAAGTTGGTATGGTCAGGCATGATGTTGTTATATTGATATTATTATGGTCATACATGTATCCTAATAATGTGGACTAATTTTGCAGATGAGATAAGCCTCCCCTGAATGTCAATAAGGCATGGTTTGGATTTGGTATCTATTTGGTTTATATAACATGGGCTACTTGTAGGAAGAAAAGAATAAAATATGACAAAAAAATGTAGACTACAGTTCCTGTGACTCTCCCTACATATTAGTTGGGAAAAAAGGGCGTGAATATTCTCCTGGTATGGCAGATACATTGAGGAGTTTGAGGGCAGAGATCATAGTTTTCAAAGAAGAAAATGACAGGTTGGTTTAGGCTCAGGAAAGAATTGAAGGGCTCAACAAAATTTGATATATGTCAATGCAATTATTCTTAAGATATTTTCAGAACTGCGGAGATAGGGACATTTGATGATCGGTAAAGAGAAGGAAGATAAGACTAATGGATCCTATGGTAGAAGGTATTGGTCCAGATACAGGTTGGATAGAGGGGACACATTAAAAGGTGGCAAATAACTAGATACACCTGATAGGAGGACTGGTATGTATGGGCGTCATTTTAATTCCTCATTGAGGATAGATTATCATCACCATCGCCATCATCATCCTTATAGGAGAAGTGAGTACTTGGCTGGGGAGTTTAAGAAACTTAAGCCTCCTACATTTGATGGAGAGATAAAGAAATTAGAAGATGTAGAGGCATGGTTGCTTGTGATGAATAAATTATTTAGATTGCATAACTATTGAGAGAACATGAAATCTAAGATAGTCACCTTCAGTCTCAAAGGGAAAGGAGATATTTGGTGGGAAGATGTGAATAATGTTAAGCACATTCGAGAAGAATAGTTGTTTTGGGATGAGTTTTAGAGACTCTTCAAGAAGTACTTATTGGAGAGATATTATGATGACAAAGCTAAGGAGTTTTATGAGATGGAAATGGGTTCTATGACATATGATGAGTATACTAACAGGTTCCTAGAGCTTCAAAGGTATGTGCCTTACCTCAAGGTTGCGAAGGCTAATATTCAGAGAATCATTAGTGGGTTTCTAGCATCATACAAATACTGTATTGAGTTTGATGAGACTAGATCATTAGAGGAAGCAATCTCAAATTTGAAGCATTGTTATGATCAATAAAATCGCAAGGCTGAGCCTAAGCGTGACTTGAAGGTAAATGATAAATTTAAAGGGAAGTGGCCATCGAATTAGAGAAGGCCTTAGATGTAGGTGATAAATAAAATTTTCCTCCTTACAAGAATTTCAACATAGTGGAGAAGGGACATGGGTTATAGCCTAGAGAGTAGTAGAATAGAGGTAATTGTAGGGAACCATTGCATTGTTGGATATGTGGAAAATATCATTGCAAGAAGGATTTTCCATTGTACCATGGTGATAGGCCTCAGATCTACATTTCTCAGGAGGCACAGATATTTTGGGATGTGGGTCATAACAATCCTCGGATTTATGTAGTTCTGGAAAAAAAGAAGACAGATCACCTGACAGTCATTATTGATATAGAAGGTAATATTTGTGGACTATTTTTTTATATGTTGATTTATCTTAGATATAATTATAATTATTTAATCCTAACCTAATGTATAAGTGTGGCTTGAGAAAAAAAGTGCATGCATAGTCTTGGTTGGTGAAATTGGCTACAGGTACTAAGAAGAGAGTTCACCACTCGGTAAGAGCTTGTGCAATCAAGATGAATGATATGCCTACAACATCACATCTTAATGTACTTCCATTGGGATCAATATTATGCTTTTTGGTATGGATTGGTTGTATCTCCATAAGAATAATTTTAATTTTTATGAGAATTCTATTGAGTGCCTAGATGATAATTGGGAAAAGAGAATCTTGCAAGGAAAGAAGAAGCCTACATCAGTGAGGATGGTGACAACTATGCAAGATAAGAACTGTTACAAAAAGGGGTGTGTGATTTTTAAAGTTCATATCTCTAGTGGAAAAGTTAAGGATATTGAGGGTGCATAAATATTCAAGAGGTATCCAGTCTTGCAGCAGTTTTAGGATACATTACTAGTAGATATTTTGGAATTTCCTCCTCACAAGGAAGTAGAATTTTCTATCGAGTCATTACAAGGAGAAAATAAAGCATCAAAGGAACCTTATATAATTAGCACACCATAGTTATTATTGTTGAAGTTGGAGCTGAAGGAAATGATTGATAAGAAATATATTAGGCCAAGTGTATCACCTTGGGTGCATCGGTATTTTTCGTGAAGAAGAAGGATGGTACTCTTAGATTGTGCATTAATTATAGGAAGCTGAACAAGGTAACCATCAAGAACAAGTATCCATTTCCAAGGATCGATGACTTTTTTATCAGTTGAAGGGAGAAAAAATGTTCTCGAAGATTGACTTGAGATACCATCAGGTATGGATCAAAGAAGAGCACATCTACAAGACTAGTTTCAGGAACAGGTATGGGCATTATGAGTTTTTTGTAGTTCCATTTGATTTGAATAATTCTCCAACTAATTTTAGGTGTTTTATGGTATTACATCCTTATCTAGATAATTTTTTTATTTTGTTCATTGATGATATATTGATATATTCTAAGAATGAGGAAGAGCATGTCAAAAACTTAGCAGTGATGTTGATATTTCTAAGAGATCATCAGTTGTATGTCAAGCATAGTAAATGTAGTTTCTTTGAGATATAGGTACATTAATTGCAACATGTTTTTTCCAAGGAAGACATAGCAATAGATCCAAAAAATATAAGGGCTATCATGGAGTGGGCAACTCCTAGAAATGTGGATGAATTCAAATCATTCATGGGGTAGGCAGACTACTATAGGAGGTTCGTCAAGAAATTCTCACACATTGCATATCATATTACATAATTCTAGAGAAAAGGTAATAATTTTGAATGTAAAAATGAATGTGCATCCAATTTTGAGCAGTTGAAGAAATTGTTGAAAAACGCCCCAGCCCTTAAGATTAGAGATCTAGATAAGATTTCATTGTGTGTACAAATTCTTGAAAAAGAGGACCTATTGGAGTTTGTATGCATGAGTTACAGATGGATTTTTATGGATCTAGGAAAATGAATGAGCATGAGAAGAAATATGTGACTCATGATCTTGATTTGGAATCTATTATGCCTTCCTTGAATATGTGGAGGCATTATCTTCTTGGCAAGAGGTTTGTATTTATGAGAAATCATAGTGGGTTGAGATACATGTCTAACCAAAAATATTTTAATGTCAAGCGAGCTAGATGGTTGGATACCCTTAATGAATTTGACTTTTAGATTAGATACATTAATGTAAAGGAGGACAGGGTTGCAGATTCTCTCAACATGAGAGTGCAGTTGAACCATATGGAGATATGAGTTTATATGGGATAATTTACAGGATCAAATATTACAAGCCAGACATTAGGATGACAGGTATGAGGAGCTTAAGCACGGGTTACAATAGAGTACAAGTGATCAGGATGCAAACTATCATCTTACAGAAGATCGCTTCATGAGATTGAGAGACAAGATCTATGTGCCAGATGATAGTGAGATCAAGAAGCTTATCTTGATGTAGTTTCATGTCAAACCATATTCGGGTCACCCAGGAAATCATAAGAAATTGACAATAGTGAAGAAGTTATACTATTGGCTAAATTTGAAGAAGGAAGTGGCATAGTTTGTGGGTAGATGCTTGGATTGTCAACGGATCAAAGAAAAGTGTAAGCATCCAGGTGGGTTGCTTTGGCCTATTCCGATTCTAGAGTGGAAATGGGAGGTCATTTCCATGGATTTCATTATAGGTATTCCAAGTAAATAAAGGCAACATGATTCTATCATGGCTATGGTTGATATATTGAGCAATGTAGCTCACTTCATTCCAATGAAGAGTACTTATTTAGCTAGTGAGGTGGCACATGTCTTCATCATGGAGATTGTGAGATTACATGGTGTTCCAAAGAAGACTGTGTCAGAAATGGATGCTAAGTTCACTTCTGAGTTTTGGAAGGAACTATTTACAGGTTTGGGGAAACATTTGACATTCAATACAACTTACCATCTGTAGATAGACAGATAGAAAGAGAGGGCCAAGAATATTTTGGATTATATGATGAGGATGTATGTCATGCATCAGTGGAAGAGGTGGGAAAAGTATCTTCCACTAGTTGATTTTTCTTACAACAGTGGTTATCAGGAGTAACTAAGGATGAGTCTTTTTAAGGCACTCTATGGGAAGAGTTGTAATACCCCCATCAGTTGGAGGGATCTAATGAACATGGTAGTTATTGGACTAGACATGTTGGCAGACATGGAACATGAAATGCAGGTTATAAAGAAGAATCTAAAGGAAGAATAGGATAGGCAGTAGAGTTATGCAGACCAAAACAGGGAATTTAAGGAGTTTGAGGTTGGGGAGTGTGTTAGTGTGTTTGGTGCATGTATGTAAAAAATCACACCAACTTAAGGGGTGTGGATTTCCCTCTTAATTTTTTGGTCACAGGCAGAAAATAAATGGATTCAAGAAATTTGGTGGAACATGCTAGAATATAAACATATTAGATAGAGAAATATCATGCATATTTCAAAATAAAAATTAAACTAAAACTAAAAAAAATAACACAAAAGATCCAAATAGAGGCAAAAAACTTCAATAATCCAAATGACAGTACTTACATCCCCTCTTATTGAGTGCTGGTAGGAAATGAGGATGAAACTTTAACCCACTTGCCAAGGGGCCCTTAGAACTAGGGGTTCTAAGTCCCGATGCAAGGATGTATTTACTTCTAAGCTGCCTTGGAACAAAGTCTCCCTCTCTCTACTATGGTGGAATGGATTTATTGGATGGCCAACAACTGAGTCCACTCTATCTCTACTCAGGATCACACACTACTGGTATTGCTTGGGAAAATTCTGGCTAGCATAACAATGTGCTCTCATGTTTCTCACCTCTTGGTGGCCTTTTATAGGATAATTAAAATCCTCCTTCCCTCCCTTGGTACATTGTGGTTAGTGACCCAAGAGAGGAGGGTGATTCCATTGTGTGCCCCCTTGATTTCATAAGGAGGATTGGGTGGCTATCCTTAGGCAGCTTCAAGTGTGGAATCAATGTCCTGGAGTGTGCCCTGTGGTCCCAGAAAGTGACTTCTGCCACTCCCAGGATTGTGCACTTTTTGGGTCAAAAGGCACGCAAAGGCACGTTTATCCAAGGATTTTGTGCACAAAGGCACATTTGACTAGTCCTTATTGTATGCAATTTGATTTTTTCTCAGACCTTAGAGATTTTTAAATACTTTTAGATTTTATAATGTCTCTCAGCCCTATAAATCCTTCTACCTGACATTAAATAATGTCACCTTTTCTTGTACAATTTTCCATTGATAACAGTTGCCCCCCTAATGTGTGAGATCTAGGAAGAACTGTATAGCCAAAATACTTTATAGTTTATTTTATGTATACTGTGCGTAGAGAGAGAGAGAGACCTGCATGTAGCTTGGAATTGGAGACACCTTGTACTAGGTCGAAGAATGACCATTTCCTGTGGGACCCCTGTAAGAAATGGTATAATACAATATATACAAATTTTCTATGAGGTGGGCATGTCCCATGCTCGTAACGCTTTGGCTAGTTAAACAAATCTATTTAAGAGATACATTTTCTATCTATGTCACTAATATGATAGTGATCTGTTGGTTGATGACAACGACTTCTGACGCCCTCAGGGGCGTTCTTTATTTGAAAATAGGTGGAATGTGATACCCATATGAATATCTTGGTATGGCATGTAAATGCACATTATACACATAGGCGGTGGCTGGGACCTCCCGTGTAAGCATTGGTGACAGAGATGCTTATAAAGGCATGGGCCTTCGATGAATTTGATCAAAGTGAAATGGTTGTAAGGTACGATACCATCTTGACATGAAATCTTGTGTTGTATTCTGATTTCAGGAGGATCGATGACATCTGTGGGCAATGATGTCTCCCACAGTGCCACCCGAGTATGCCCCGTTTATGGAGAGGGGCGATCTAAGGTACCGCTTCCTTTTTGGAAAAGAGGTGTTGAAGTGGACAATAAGGAAGCCTCAACAGAACGAGGCGGTCACTGATATGGAGGATCAAGATCCTGGATGTGATGGGTTTAACATAGGCATGATGGCAAGGGGGGATTCAGTGGCCCAAGGTCGAAGTATAAAAATAAGCTTGGTGGCAGTCATAACTATTTCTAATGGGGAAATCCCTGGAGTCGGTAGGAATTCCAAGGTGGGTATAAACTGGTTATGAATGTCATACTGGCTTTTGCGTGAGGGTGGTATACTCCGACCAAGGGTGGTCAGGGACTGCTGCCATGGGAGAAAAAATGAGTGAGTGGCTGGGGGACATAGTGCATCGTTTGCGATATTTGTACACTTACCAAAAGAATAAAATAATGTGGTTTGGTTTGTACAAAACACACAAAAGGGTGCCCCAAAACATGAAAGTATTCGCTCATTGATGATGTGAGGAAGGTGTTTTGTTGAGGGTTGATGCCCCATTTTTTGGTCTCTTGTGTGAGGTTGATGAATCGGATGAAAAATTATCATAGATGGGTTATGATGATGGAGGTATGGTGGCCCAAATGCAAGGTGCAGTAGTGGAATTTTGATCTTCTTGTACAACCTGGTTTTCCGAGAAAAGGGTTTTATTTCATATGGTAAAACTTGACCTGATGCATGGTGAGCGAATGGGCATGAGGTGCTTCTTGGGCTACAGTGGTATGGCCATGACATCACTATTGTTTGTGATATATGGTCTACTTTGGGTGACGAGCACCATGGAGGGGAGGCTCTACCAACCAACGAGAAAGCTTATCATTTGCAAGGTGAGGTGATGATAAACACAGTCATGTGTTTGGAGCCTATGGTTAATTTCTGATGGAGAAATGATGTCAAGATATGCAAAGTTTCTCTGGGACTCTATCATGTTGGGGGTAGAATGATACCTGCTCTGGAACTTTCAGTGGATGGTTTGTGTACTACCTGAAAAAACAAATACCTCAAGTGAAATCATATTCTTTATCAAATATTATTGAAATACATGTGCTTTTAAAAAGAATTTGAGTAAGGGCATACCTGCTAGTGCTGAAAATTTATTTTTTCGGGGGTGCGAATGTGTGGCATCGCCTTTGGGTGTTATGGAGTGCTGATCACAATGCTTCTTTCGGTTAAGTGATCGGGCCTTATGAGCTCTCATTATGGTCCTCAAAAGTTCTTGAAAAAGGTGATATATAGGTGAATATGGCCCTAATTCAAGTCATTTGTGTTTGTTGAGTATTAAGAGGTCAGAGGCTTTTGCGAAGCAGTTCTTGCTATTACAATCAGCCTGAGCACCAGGGATTAGTGATATTATGCCCAGGTAAACTCCATGACGTCTTGAATTTTAAATTTTTCAGTATGATGGTGTCGGGGTCCATACAATTCTAGTTTGTATGGATTTTGGGCTATATTTTTCCTAGATTGCACGGGCGATCAAGGTAAGGACGCGCCTTTTGCATGCAAAAACAGGTTTTTGTGTGCCTTATGCACACTCTCTCCAGAATTGATCGTTCCTTATGCACACCTGTGATAGATACAAGTGCCACTTTTGCGTGCATGTCTGAGGGACATGTATGAAAAAGGCCGAGGTACTTTTTGTCCTAATTTTTGAACATTTTGCCTATTTTTTGATGTTTTTATGCTACTAATGTGCTCCTATTTTGATGATAGGTTGTTGTGGAGGGAGCAAGATTGGCCTGAGCGCCATAATTCTTTAGCTGCTGATGGTCAGGCACGCCAACAATTAGCGCAATGGGGTCTCCTAAAATTTGTGGAGGACGACCTTCTTTGGTCACAGGACCGACTCCTGCGTTACTTGATAAAACATTGGAATCAATGGCGCAAGGTGTTTGCGCTACATGGGTGTGACCTTGCTATCCATCCTAAGATGATATCTACTTTGTGACCAGGCTACTGCCTCAGGGTGAGACGCTACAGTTTCCACTTCCTCCAAGGAGGGTGGATTTTGAGTGGTTCCAGATGTGTCACTATGGCAGGGCACCCCTTACAGAGGGGTGCATAGCTATTGCATCAGTGACATATTTGACTGAGCGGTGTGCTTTGGCAGCTATTGTGAAACTATTAGGGTCATTGGCTCCACATCAGTCATCGGGCTCATAGGTTAGGGTCTTACGCTGGCTAAGGGCCAGGCATTTTTTCAACTTTTTCCATTTCTGCTATGACGAGATGATCACATAGATTTACAAGATCTGGGATGGATCGAAGTTTTTTGCCTATGCCAGTATTTTATGCAGCATTATGTATGAGTGGGTGGCGTTGCTGAGCCCGGTGGTGGCGGTGCCTATTGGGGGGCCACAAGAGCCTCGCATGAGGAGGTGGGCTCCTGTGATGCCTCGAGGAGGTGTTGGTATGGTGGGGAATTACTAGAATGACACTACTGAGGCTTGGTTTGAGGAAAACCTTTAGATGTTCCTACCCTTCTCATATGTAGGGATTGACTTTCGGTGGAATCTAGAGATGGGTCTCCCTCTTGGCTATGCTTGGGGGCCAACAGGTATGTCTTTATGTTTTATGCATTTCTTTGAGTAGTTATGTTTATATGTGTATTTATGGTGACACTGACATAGTTGGTTACTCTTGTAAATGTTGGTGAGGTTGAGCTCCCTTTGGCTTGATTCGCTGGGCATGACCCTATTCAGAGGCCTCGAGGAGCTCTTAGGGGGTGGGGAGGAGGTGGGGCACTTGGTGGTCAGTCCGGCCCTTCGAGGGAGTGGGGCAGCTTGGCTGCTGCCGAGACTACGGCTGAGCGAGCTCATGCCGATGCAGCGGAGGCTCATATTGCTGAGTTAACCACGCGGGTGTTAGTTCTGTAGGATGCCTGGGATCGAGTGGATAGATTAACCTAGGGGATGTCATCTCAAGGATTTTTTATATGACCTCGAGGAGGCATGGCTGGAGACCCTCATGGCCTAGGAGAGGGACTATTGACCAATTTTACGTTGGGTGGCGGTCTTAGTGTTGACGGCAGCTCTAGTAGTCATACTGGGAGTGGTAGTGGGTCTAGGTGCTCTGCTTGGGGGAGCACCACCCTAGAGTCATTTTGTACACGGGGAAAGCACCCATTATGAGGATGCTTCCCCTATTTTTTCACGACTTATATGTGTATATTTTTGGGTTGACCGATGGGTTAGGGATACTATTATTTTGTACTCAAACACATACATTTTGATATATATATATATATATATACGAGCTATTTTTTCAGCTCTACATGGTGTGCCCTTTGTTTCTGCTAATGGATTATGTTATGCTAATGGACATCTATGTTTTTTTTTTATGTATGATGATTTATTCGAGATGCATTCCAGTTTAGAATATTGTTAGCTATGTGATCAGCTATTTGGTTTTGACTCCTTGGTACATGTGTGAATGTAATGTAGTCAAATTGTCTGCTTAATCTTTTCGCACACAAATATTTTCTAAATATATGTGAATCTTGTATCTCAAATGTTTTGTTTAACTACGATACTACTAACTGGGAATCGAGGTAGATATGAATATGGCGTATGCCCTAATGGAGGGCGTCCCACATAAGTTCGATAACAACGTCATATTTTGCCTTATTGTTTTTTGTTGAACCGATGCACATACCATTGGTGCAGAGTGGTGATCGGCCAGGGTGATAGATGACCTAGGTGACTACTGCTAAAATTTGAGACCATCGTGATGCTCCATTGGAAAATTCGAAGTAAGGGTCGGCATGGAAATCCATTGTGACACTCGAGCGCATTTTCTAAGAAGTCTTTTGGTAAAAAAAAATTGAATTGGTATGGTTTTTGTATGTTTACTATAGGGTAGGGCTTGCTTGGCCCTTATGGGTAGAACTTCTTGAGGTAAAGGTCATTGATGGGGTTGCTGAGGTATGTCCAGTCTAGTTCCGTCAAGATGTATGCCCCCTTGAGGAGGAAATTCTTTACAATGTAGGGTCCTTTCCACAAGGTTTCAAACTTTCGTGGCCCTAGGGCTTCTTTTGCGACATCATAGCAGAGGACTAAGTCTCCCTCATTGAATGAGCGAGGGTTTGATGTGGCGGTCGAACGATGCTTTTACCCATTTCTTGTGGGCCTCGTTGTGTTACAACGATTGTCATAGGTTTTCGTCAACGAGCTCTAGTTGTACTAGAATTTGTTCTAGAGGTTGGGTATCATTGAGGAATTCGATGGAGGTATGTAAATATGGGATCTCGCATTCTACGGGAATCATGATTTCGACCCTGTATACCGAGTGGAAAGGATTGAAACAAGTGGATGTCTTCATAGTCGTGCGGTATGCCCACAGGGCGTAGAAGAGAATATGGTGCCACATTAGAGAAATTTTGAGGTCTAAAATGGGCCTCCTAAGAAAAATGTACAACCAAAATAAAATTTATAAGAGCCAATAGGATTTGAGATGATGATGCCAACCATGGGGGATGATTCACCATTTTTGGGGTAAAAAATTAAACATATTAAAAAATAATAAAATAATAAAACTACTTTTTCAACTCGTATTTTCAACTTATCTCCCTAATTTTTTACTCAAATTCTGAGCGGGACTACTTATTGGATGAAAAATTTAATTCCTCATCCAAGGAGTACCCATGTTACATACTTTTGATGGACCCTACTACTCGGAAAATGAGAAATACATGAAAACTTGTGATTGTAATCACAATTTTCATGTATTTCTCATTTTTCCTGTAGCAGGGTTAGTCGAAAGTATGCAACATGGGTACTCCATGGATGAAGAATCAAATTTTGCATCCAATGAGTGTTCACCCGCTCGAAATTTGAGTAAACCCATAGGGAGATAAGTTGAAAATACAAGTTGAAAAAGTAGTTTCTTCCTTTTTCCCTCAAATATTTGATGATGTAATCAAATATTACTTTATTATTTCAACTATTATTTTATAATTTCCTTAGGAGGCCCATTTTAGACCTCAAAATTCCCCTAGTGAGTTGGTTTTATGGTTATTCACCATGCGTTGTAACATAGTTTTGAGTACTTTGTTTATAGTTTTTACCTGTCTGTTGGATTGGGGGTAGTATGGTGAAGCGAATTCATGGGTGAATCAGAGATGATGAGCTAGCTCTTTGAAAAATTCATTCTCAAAGTGTTTCCCATGGTTAGAGACTAACTCCTTGGGGACCCCGAACCGGGCAATGACATGGTTGAATAGAAATTGAGCGACGATTTTTGCGGTGTTGTCGTATGTGGGCATGGCTTCTGCCCACTTAGTGAAATAATCGATAGCCACTATGATGTATTTATGATTTCCAGATGATGTGAGGTAGCAAGCCATGAGTTAAATCCCCCATTTACAAAAGGGGTCGGCAATGATGATAGGGTGCAGAGGGGCAGGAGGGGCTCTTGCTTTATGAGCGAAGTGCTGGCATCGCTCGCATCTCTTGACTGTTGTAATGCAATCATGAAACAAGGAGGGCCAGAAATATCCTACCCATAGGACTTCTTGGGTGGTGGCCATCCCGAAGAGTTGGCCGCCACAATATTCTCTGTGGCATTCATTAAGGGCCTAGTCCTCTTGGTCGTGAGTGAGGCATCAACGTAAAATGGTGTCGATGCCCCGTCGGTACAAGAAATCTCCCATGAGGAGATATCGGGGGCCTGTTGGCGTATGCGCCAACAGTCATCTCGAGTGAGATGAGGTCTGAAATTTTGAGTTCATAGGAAGAGGAGAATGTCTCTGCACCAAGGGTCGTCGGTTGCTATGAAGAAGAGAAGTTCATCTGGTATTGAATCATTTATTGGTGATCCTTTGGTATCTCTTGGGAGGTCGAAAATGAACTCTGCTAAGATAAGTGCCTTTTTGGTTCTAGGGGAGCGAAATTGTAATTCATATTCTTGGAAAATGACTATCCAGTGGCTGTACTTATGGTTCATTAGACGACATGTGAGAATATTTTTGATGGGATTAATATCTGCAATGACCGTAGTGGTTTTTAAGATGATGTAGTGGTGAAGCTTTTGAACTGCATGTATTAATGCTAAGGCAGTCTTTTCTTCGGGATAATATCTTAATGCTGGGCCTGCTAACATTTTACTGATGTAATATATTACGTGCTCCTTCCCATATGGGCCTTCCTGAATCAAAACTCCGACCAAGGTAGTCTCAGAAGCTAATAGATACAGGATGTAATCTTTGTCATAGTCTGGGGGACTCATGAGTGGTGCTGAAGATAATGTTTCTTTTAAAGCGTCGAACACTTGTTGGGCATGATCATCCCATTTGAATGGGATGTCCTGGTGGAGGAAGCGCAAGGACCCTTGAGTGAAAGTGGCATAATCTAGGATGAAGCATCTTAGAAAATTGGCCTTCCCCTACAGGCTTTGCAGTTGCCTGAGGGTTCGAGGTGGAGGTACCTCTTTGATAGCTTAGACCTTGAGGGGGTCCACGTGAATCACTTGCTGGGACACTATAAAACCTAAGATCCTACCTATTGTGATGCATAAGACACACTTTAGGGGGTTCAAGTGTAGGCTATATTGATGGCATCATTGGAATACCAATCACAGATCCTCGAGATGGTCTGAGCGCTTCTTGGAGCAGATGGTTAGGTCATCCAAGTAGGCAAGAATAAGGTGTGCCAAGTCATGAAATATATAATTCATGGACCTTTGGAAGGTGGCTTCAGCATTTTTTAGGCCAAATTGCATTACCTTGTATGCGAATGTGCCCCAGGGGGTGGTGAATGCGGTTTTGTACCAGTCTATATGGTGGATTTGAATTGGTTGTACCCAAAGAATCCATCCATAAAGGAGAGATCCACATGTCGTACACAAGAATCAATGACCTGGTCGATGAATGGGGTGGGAGAATTTTCCATGCGGCATGCTTTGTTCAAATCCCCAAAATCGGTGCAAATGCGTACGGTGCCCTGATTTTTCATGATAGGAACAAGGTTGGAAAACCAAGATGTGTAGGTGATAGGGTAGATAAACTCGGCTTTGTGAAGCTTGTCGATTTCTCGTTTTATTGTTTTTTCCTTTGATGGGTGCAGTTGACGTTTTTTCTAGCGCACTTGAGGTACATCTTGCCAAGTGTCAATATGGTGCTCTACGATAGTGGGACTAAACCCAGGGATTTCTGAGTAGTCCCATGTGAAGATATCTCGATACTCTTGTAGCAATTGGGTATAAGAGACTATTTCTTCTGGAGAGAATGCTGCCCCCAGTGATATTTCTTTGACCTTACCCAGGTTTTGGGATATGTTCACCTTGACCGTAGGTGAGATGTTTGACATATTTCCTTCCTCGAAAACATCGGGCGTCAGGATAGGATTCTTGAACCAATCTACTTTCCCTGATGGAAGGAAATATTTTTATTCGATCACATAGATCTCTTGTTATTCTATCTTGTCACGACTGAACATTTGCTTGGGGAGAAAAAATGAGCGGTGATGCATTGCATCCCATGGATAATCTGACTCCATCATGTCTTCTAGGATGTCTTCATCTGAATGAAATAGGGATCCTAAGGGGGATTGATCCTACGCAAGGTTATGCTGAAGGGTTTCAATCCGCACAGAGCTAGTTGAGAGACACGAGAAGGATTCCATCGTTGATGTGGTGGAACCATACATGGTTGAAAGAGTGTAGACAAATTGGGTTTTCACTGTCGTAGGTATAGCTACTCTCGTAGTTGCAGCCAATGAAAATTTTAAGAAACCCCCCAAATTTATATGTATAATAAATGGGTGAATCCCCAATGTATATAGAAAAATGTATAGGCTATTTTTTCATTAATATAAAATACATATATAATTTTTTGGCGAATATTTCACTAAATTATAAAATTTTCTTAAATATTGGCGAATTTTTCACTAGGTTATAAAGTATTGAAAATTATTGATTAATCTTATAAAAAATTAGAAAACATTGAAAAATATTAGTGATTCGTTAACAATGTATACAAACATATGTAATAATAAGAAAAATATTTATTTAAAAACTATGATATACAATTTTCAATGTTTTTGAAAAGAAAAATCACGAGTAATGTTGCTCTAGGTTCTTGTTATACACTATTGAAAATATTTTTTCATGTTTTTATTATGTTTTACCCCAAATTTCTTATCACATCCCAAGGGGAAATTAATTGGAAAGGCACCTCAAAAGGCATGTGATGTTGAACCAAATAAATTCTTTTTCTCAAACTTGGTCTTTACGCATCTAGATAACCCTACCATGGTTTATGTAATTCATATTCTATAGGCTTCACATGAAAATAAGGTCTATGAATAGCTATATCAAAATCATGAATATTTACACAAAATTCTTTTGTTTTCTTATACATCACTTTTCTAAAAGGTAGATACTTCTCTAATTCCTCAAGTTCAAATAAACCAACAACTTTAAAATATGTGTTTCATCATAATATGTAGGTTTTTCACATACTTTTGAATCATAACTATTGTAGTCATTGTTGCAATTTATTTTGCAGTTAACAAATCTAATAATTTTGACTTGGTAAAAAATTATTTGAAATCACACAAAATAAAAAATGAGAATGAATGGAAGATGAATATGCATTGAAACTTAATTTCCTACACGATGAAAAAAAAGGTAATAACACAAACTCATTAAAAATCTACAATGGGTGAGTTAAAAAATCTAACACAAATATAAAAAATAGTCCATGGATGTTTATTACTTGGAATAATATGTCACAAAACAATGATCGTCAAGGGGCTTTTCATTTCAAGAATAGTACTACACTAAACAATCTATCGTTCTCAACTAATTACATGTGATTTTTTTTTGTATTGGTATCAAAGTATAATTGCATTAGATGAATGTTCTTATCATGATAATATGACTTCTATGATGAACACATAGGATCCTAGTGCATAGAATATTTTTTTCTTCACTTAACTAAGAAGAGCTCATTTTCCTCTCTTAAAAAACAATAAGTATTTTTAGAGAAAATATAAAATAAAATAGTAGATTCTAAAAGGTGAATATTATTTTGTGACACCACAACGTGAGAGGAAATAAAAATAAAAATAAAATAAAACATATACTTCGATAATCAAATATATAAAGAAAATAATAATAATTATGGAAAACATATTGAATGCCTAGATAATAAGTGAAGTCATATATTAATCCTAATACCATATGAGTCTCAAATGAACATGACAAAAAACAAACAAAATATATTTTTACTCAACAAAGGTCTTTAACTTTAACCGAACCCCTTAAATCAATAAAATAAGATGAAACAAATCATGCCTTAACAAAAGGATTAATTAAACATTAAATAAAAATTAGAAGAATTTAAGAGATCATAATTTTTAACCAAAATAAACCCAAAATTTTCAAACTTGGAAAAATGATCCAAATGCAACAAACAAACAAACCATTAAGTGTGACCAAGATATTAGAGCCACAAAAAAAAATACTCATGTAATTGAAATGAACCCATTATAGCTTAGTAAAATCCTTGTTAAAGTAATTTTTTATCATTTAATACAAGGACATTACCTAAGTCAAAATATAGATCCCCACCTCATAAAATTATTGCTTCGTTTTCTATCACATACAAGAAAGGGATAAAGTAATAGTTAATTATCAAGACATCAATCTTAAAAAACATTGCAGCAAGGAAATATGGATTCAATGTTACAATAAAGAATAGAAAGTATAGAACATCTTATTACCTCAAATGCAATGAAAAATTGGCATATATTATTAGTAATGTTGTTGTTATAAATAATTTAGAACCTGCACCAAAGATAGAGGAACAACCAATTTAATCAAATAAAAGGAATCACCTCATTTTTACTATTCCATTCAATTTTTCTTACACAACCTATGGAACATGTATACCAAAATAAGTGTCCTTTGGGACTTCATATATATTGGAATAGATAAAATATTGTGGTATATTAATTTTCCACTTCTCAATTTCGTCATTATTTGCTTCATTCTGAACAAAATCTTTTCCACATGAGTTGTAATTTTGATCCTCAAAAATATCATGTTCCATATCAATTTTATTAGAGAAGTTTGTTGTATTGTCTTCACCCCTTCTATCACAACATGATCACCAAAGAGCTAGTACTCTTTCATATGGAAAATAGTTAATGTCATACTTTGTTACATATAATTTTAGGCACATATCCATATTTTTATCAAGTTTGTTCCTCAAATTTGACTTCAAATATGATAGTGCACTAAACATCCTCTCATCCTCTACTGATCACCAAATCATGGTTTGACAAAAATATTGTAATTTGAAATATTATGATATGTTTTCTTGTAAATATTATCTAGCATCTAAAATATTCCATAATCTTGTTATCGCACCATATTCTAAAGGATTCTCCAAAACATGAAATTGTTTCCGGATTGTTTCAGCAAAGTGCATGGCTTGTTGAAACAATTTTGATGAATCCAAAATACCTTGAATTTAAAAAATAATAATTTAATATTTTAGTCCATATTTTAATATTTTTTTGAAACCTTTAATTAGTTTATAAATATTTGTCTTCGTTGGCTTCTTAATAATTTATGCATCAAATTTCTCCTTAAGGTATATTTTATTCTTTATATTATTTAAAGATCTTTTCCATTCCTTGGAACCCATTTTCTTATTTCATGGTTAACTCCTTTCTGTTACCTTTATATTATCTTTTCATTACTAAACCCACCTCATATTTTATTTCATTTTTTTTTCCTCGATGATGGGTGGACTGCCCACTCGAAACATTGGACATTTCAAATATTGACACATAGTTTATTCCAAAAAAAAATCTCAACGATGGTTGGAAATGTTGATGATGAAGTAGCCTATGATATAAAACCTTGTGAAAAGGATAAATATGATAGGATGTGTTTGTCAAGAGGTTGATTAAGGGATCATTTGAGTTCCTACAAGACATCAAATGATCAATTAACATCAAGAATGCTAAAGCAAACTATCCAAATATGAAAATTAATCATGCCAATATATATGACTTGTAATGATTGGAGTAAGAATTCCTTTATGCATACTTTATATATTCATTTATTTCTTTATGATTGAATGCATATATGATAAGGATACCTAGGTTGGATATGATGAATGAATAATCTTTTGGTATGAAAATATTTTTATAATCCTTTTGATTTAACCATGAATTAGTATCTCATGATTGATTCACTTATAATGAGTGAATGGGTAACAAAATCATGTTATGAATTTGTATAACACATGATAGTTAATTCCAATAGAGCTAATGTGTGAGACCATATTATTGACAGATATGGAAGGATATAGCACTACACAAATTTCCACTTGTCTCTGTGCTTATATTTCCATTGTAGACTATAACCTTCTATCAAATAGTGAGGAGCACCTATAAAGGAGAGGATTCCTAAGGTAATATATAGTAGAGAAAGGAATTTCCTTGTAGTGTTTTTGAGGTACATATGGGGGGTGAGTAGATGATGTGCTGAGGTATCGGTTAGACCTTCCAATTGATGATGGTGGAATACATGATATAGAAATGTATGATTTTGAAATCAAGCGACAGGGATGGATTAAGTAGATGTGATCATGAGTATTGACACATCAGTTTATTGGAATAAATATTTAGTTTCATCTTGTAATGGTAGGTATGCTAAGTAATATATGTACATTGAAACATAGTTCCATTTAATTGAGTATGATTAACAACTAAAAATGATTGAATAATTAGTTTGTTAATATTATTCTGAGAACACCTCATGGATGGTAGTAAATATTGAAAGAAAGGAGTAGAGGCATAGATAATCACTTTTATTTTGTTGATTGAAAAATTTAGGTTGTAGGTGGAATGGTCTCAAATATGAAAATAAGTGTAATTCTGTAAGAAATATTAGGTACTACGCTAAGATCCAAACACCATAAGAAGGAATCTCATACTTATGAAATTTATGAATTAGACTTGGAATTTATAAGTTGTATTATTATGAGAATATATATATATTTGATTGAGAATATAGAGAGAGGTATATTGATAACAGTTTTTTTGGATTAATTATAAATATAAATATAAATAAATTACACTTTTTTTATATAATTATAAATAAGTGGATATTGTGAATCTCACTCAATGTACTTATTAAATTATATGATCAAAATTACAATCAAATAGTTTACTCTAATATCAATTTTAAAATGAAAAAACCTAATATCCATTTTAAAATAAGAAAAAAATGTTTTAAAACATTGTATGGTTATACAAATTTCTAGAAAAAAAAATTATAAATACAATAATTATAAATTTTAAAATAAGGGAAAAAATGTTTTAAAACATTTCATTGGTTATACAAGTTACTAGAAAAAAAAATTTGAAAGGAAAGTACATTGATACACAATTTTGTTACCACATACCCTCATTAATTAAATAATTTATCATGAGTCCAATCTCAGATTCTTAATGTTGCCCCAAAAAAATCATTTAAAATCGTCCACTTCCTGCTCATATAGCTATTGAAACTTCTTATATATATTTACTATATGATATAAGTCAATAGCAAGTTAATTTTGGTTGATTTGGGGATTTTATTATCTTTTAGTAAGGAAATATAAAGAAGTATGGCACCTTGTTCCTTCCCTCCACCCATACATGTCAAATCGCGAAGTTCGTCACAACAAAATTGGTCAGTCCTTCTTGATACTGGATATCCACATATTAGAACTTTAGAGTGAAGAAATGAAGAAAATGTATTGCTTCACTGGAGACCAACCCAAAAGCATAAGAAGCTTCTGGAAGAATCCAACTAAAAACATAAGAAGCTTCAGGAAGAATTATGCGCAAAATGCATCTGTACTAACCCTACTCCAGATGAGGTCATAGATATTGTGACTTTACTCAAACCCTATAGATATGTGGAAGAAAAAGTGTTTTTTATTGATTTCAAAATACTCACTGCAACAAGAGACCGAAAGAACAAAAAATTTCCATGCAGGAGTCTTCTCAATATGAGAAGGAAATCATAGAGCTCTCTTTGGGGCCACCCTGCACCCCTTCAACCCCTGGTAAACTCTACATTTTTTGTTTATGTTTTTCAATCATTTTAACTATTTTCCTAACAAATTATTATCTTGTGGCATTTTCTATGTTCAACCCCAACCTACAACATTACATGCGAGACTTCGATGAATATAACCACATTTTTATCTCAAGTAAGTATATTATAGATTCGAAATTTCTATGATTTGGATATTAATAGTGAAATATTTGGTTAAATGCATAAGAAATAGATCCAAGTTGTTTTCAAAGGGATTTGAGCATAACTCATTTCAAGTTTTTAAATGTTCTCGAAATTTTGATGGATATGCACAAAGTTAAACAGTTAAAAATTAACTTTGTTCATATCTATTGGATTACCGAAATATTGAGAAAACTACAATTAAAGTGAAAAGCCAAGTCAAATAATTGGCTAGGCTAGTTCTTCTTTATTATATTTCCAACCTATTCAAGAAATGAAATGAGCCTTCAGTGTTAAAATTTAAATCAAATATTTTCTTTTGTTACATACTTTTCCTCTTCAGCTATCAGATATTACATTTACATCCAAATTCCTTCGCTTTTATTATTGATTTCAAACATATATGCACATGAATTTCCCCCATTCAGCAACCAATTTTCAAAATTTTCAAATACATTATTCATATTCTAGTTTTCAAAGTTCTCAAATACGTTTTTCAAATTCTAATTTAAGTTACATTTTATTTAATGAGCAGGGACTAGAAATTTCAACAGAATATGAAAAGAAGGGAGAATTGCTCGAATTATTCCCTCTACACCCAGATGGGAACCTAAGGCCACCAACACTAAAAAGAAAGGGAGGTGATGGATAACTCACTCTTCGCACTGCAAATATTCAGATACAAGGAAGGTGATGAAGATTCATATAATTAAATCTATCTCATTTTTTCCTTATTCAGTGAATCTTTAGTATGCGACTATTTAGAGATTATGTATTATCATGGATCTCTTGTGTAACTCGACAACTTTGTTACTGAATTTATGCCTACGTTTGATTCTATAATAACTTAGATCTCTTATGTAATTGGACAACTTCGTTACTGAGTTTGTGCCTATGTTTGATCCTACAGTAACTGAGAAGTTTTTTATGCAATCTTGAAACGTTTGTCGAGTAATTATTTTAAATTTAAGAATGTTTCTGTATGAATGATAAGACTGTTGTTGGATTTGGAAGACCATTCCTTAAAAAGTCATGCTTTTTAATGTAATAACCTCTAAAATTATTAGTAACACACTTTACGATGGTATTGGATGTTTTTTTATTGGAAGGACAATATGGCATTCCCTCCCATGTTGGTTATCAAATTAGGTAGAAGTGGCGAAAACCTGAAATAGGGTTAGTTTTTTTAAACTCAGTGTTCTTTTGTGATTGTATTATTTTGTTTTTTTTTTAAATTAAGGTTATGTGTTAAAAGTATTATATATTTTCCTTACAAATTTTAGTGGAATTGGTTAAAATATTTTATTTTATTTTTAAAAAAAATTTAGATAACTTTATGTGTGGGATTGAGGTTATATTTGATTTGAATTAAAAGTAACTCATGTGTTAATTTTGAACCCATAAATTTTTTTGTTTGTTTTTTTATTATTTATGATAAAATCACTTTTTAGTTTTTGAGAAATTTTTTTGGAATTGTAGAATCTAGCTTTGTATGTATTTAAAGATAAATTTCAAGAAATGAAAAATAGCTAGAATTGTATTTCATAATTTTCGTAAAAAAAAAATACATATGTAGAATCATCATTTCCTTACTTTCTAAGGAAATGCTTTCATAATTTTCATTAAAAATAAATAAGAATATAAAATAATTAGAGATCATTTACTTACTTCTCAAGAAAATGTTTTCATACTTAATTAAACGAAACTAAGAATAAAGTAAAAAAAAGTTAATAAAACCACCTAGACTTATTCCGAAATTGTGAAGGTTGTAAATTGTGAAGGTTTAAATTATGTGGCTTCAGGGGTTAAATTTGACCGGTCCTCCTACCCATAATAGAACTTTTTTATGATGATCTCATTTTTAAACAAACCTTCATATCACTTTTAGCATTTCCTTTTACGAGTTTCATCTGCGTTATAAGTATAAAAAAAAACATTGTATACCTGCAAATATTGAAGCCAATGAAGTTAAACTTTGAAGATATTAGGGTGAAAAACAACCCGCCATTGCTAAAAATAAATTTCCAAACTTTCATTTTTAATTAGATTTATTTTTTAGAAAATATAATATTTTAGTATAAATTTGAATAAGATTTTGCTAAAATGATGTTGAACATGTTGATATTAGATATTGTCAATAAAGGTACTAAAATTAAAGTAAAGGTCACTTGAACTTACTGAAGTTTAGATGAATCCTTTCCCAGAGAAGAGTCTGCTACTCATGAGGCTCAGTTAAAGGAGGAGTCTCTTCTTGCAGGAATTCCATGGAAGAAGGAAAATATTCCATGAAATCAAACATTCTCAGCAAATTACAGGAAGATTTTGTTAAAAAAATGTCTACCCTCGAGATATTAGAATTTGCCACACATTAAAGTGTTCGAAAAATAGTCCAACTAATTTTTAATTTGAAGCATTGATACAGAAAAATACTAAAATATTCTCACTAAGCTATAATTCACTTAGATAAAGAAAATAACGTTTTATATAAACATCATCTTCAAATTGACACATTCCATAATTTTTGAGAGTGCAAGCTTTTGTGATCCATAACATTTTATTCTAAATCTTCTAGGAAATCACATGAGAAATTTTGGAACCGACGTGTTTCAAACTACCAACTGTAGTTCATCATCAGGATAATGCAAAATGAAGATTGGTTGATCAAACTATCCATTTATATACCAGGAAGAGAGAAGCAATGGCCAAAAACCCAAAGACAATTAAAAATGTTCAAAAATGTTCAAAAATAAAATAAAAACGGTCACAAATAAAATAAAAATAAATAAAAGTATAAAATAAATAAATAAATACAAATCCCTCAAGCTTAAAGGCTGCGAATTAACCCAGAAAATTTATATAAGGACCAAGTCAAAAAATAAAAATATAGAACCACAAATAAAAACTAAAAAGCCAACTACCCCCAAGAAATAAAAATGAAAATAAAACAAGAATTAAATCCAAAAAAGTCAAAAAGTCAAAAGTCAATAATAATAATAATAATAATAATAATAAAATATATATAATATAAAATAAAATAAATAAAATATATGACATAAAATAAAATAAAATAAATAAAATAACCAAAAATAAATAAATTAATTAATTAAAAAATAAAAATAAAATAAAAATAAAATAAAATAAAAAAATAAAAAAATAAAAAATATAAATATAAATATAAATATAAATAAAAAAATATAAATATAAATAAAAAATATAAATATAAATATAAATATAAATAAATAAATAAAAATAAAAAATAGAAATAAAAAATATAAATAAATAAATAAATAAAAATAAAAGTAAAAATAAAAATAGAATATAAGGAAACATAATCGTAAATATACAAAAAGATAAATAGATAAATTATAGAAAGAAAAAAAAGAACCGAAAGAGGAACGACCACTATAGGGAGTGAAGAGAAGGGATCCAACAATTGCTGACCTTCCAGCCGTCATCCCTATTCAATGTGCGGGACCTCTTCTCAATCTCAATCGCCTCCCTAAATTTACGATGATGGAAATGATCAACCATAGCAAGGACTCTAGCGTCTTCCATACAGATGTGATGCTTTGTCTTCTCTGCATGCTCAGCTAGAGCAGAGGACTTAGTTCTACCATGCCTAATATCTGCAGAATGCTCTTGGATCATTTTACTAATCGACCAACCAGTTTCACCAATGTAGGGAATCCCACAAGAACATGGGATAAAATAAACCCCTTTCATGCTTTTTGGGTCCAAGGGATATTTTACCGATTTCCTGCTCAGAAGCTTGGAGTTCTGAACACCTTAGACACAAGAGCCCTTAGAATATCTAATAATGATCATTTGGATGAAGAAAAGGCCCATCTCCTTAAGGTCTTAAGAGAAAATGGTTATAACAAAAATGAGAGTTTGAGGGCTTTCATGAATGCTAGTAAAGGTCCTAATCAGAAAAAGTTAAAGGATGATGTTGTTGGTAGGGTTCATCTGCCTTTTATTCAAGGTACCACTGACAAGATAGCACGGATTTTAAGAAAGCATAAGATCTCTTCCTCTTTTAAACCTTTAAACACCATTTGGAGTTCCCTTAAATCGGTAAAAGATCCCTTGGACCCAAAAAGCATGAAAGGGGTTTATTTGATCCCATGCTCTTGTGGGATTCCCTACATTGGTGAAACTGGTCGGTCAATTAGTAAAAGGATCCAAGAGCATTCTGCAGATATTAGGCATGGTAGAACTAAGTCCTCTGCTCTAGTTGAGCATGCAGAGAAGACAAAGCATCACATCTGTATGGAAGACGCTAGAGTCCTTGCTAGGGTTGATCATTTCCATCATCGTAAATTTAGGGAGGCAATTGAGATTGAGAAGAGGTCCCGCACATTGAATAGGGATGACGAATGGAAGGTCAGCAGTTGTTGGATCCCTTCTCTTCACTCCCTATAGTGGTCGTTCCTCTTTCCGTTCTTTTTTTTTTTTTTTGTTACTATAATTTGTCTATTTATCTTTTTGTATATTTACAATTATGTTTCCTTATATTCTATTTTTATTTTTACTTTTATTTTTATTTATTTATTTATTTTTATTTTTATTTTTATTTTTTATTTCTATTTTTTATTTTTATTTTTTATTTATTTATTTATAATTTATTTATTTATTTATTTTTATTTTTTATTTTTGTTTTTTTTTATTTTTTTAAATTAATTAATGAATTTTTTATTTTTATTTTTTTTGGTTATTTATTTTATTTTATTTTATGTCATATATTTTATTTATTTTATTTTATATTATATATATTTTATTTTATTATTATTATTATTATTGACTTTTGACTTTTTGACTTTTTTGGATTTAATTCTTGTTTTATTTTCATTTTTATTTCTTGGGGGTAGTTGGCTTTTTAGTTTTTATTTGTGGTTCTATATTTTTATTTTTTGACTTGGTCCTTATATAAATTTTCTGGGTTAATTCGCAGCCTTTAAGGTTGAGGGATTTGTATTTTTTGATTTATTTTATACTTTTATTTATTTTTATTTTATTTGTGAACGTTTTTATTTTATTTTTGAACGTTTTTTAACATTTTTTGTTTTTGACCGTTGCTTCTCTCTTCCTGGTATATAAATGGATAGTCTAATCAGCCAATCTTCATTTTTCATTATCCTGATGATGAACTACAGTTGGTAGTTCGAAACGCGTCGGTTCCAAAATTTCTCATGTGATTTCCCAGAAGATTTAGAATAAAACATTCCATAATTTCAATTGACCTATTATGTTTAAATCTCTAGCTTAATGGGGAAATAAATTATTTACCCCTCCTAACAATATTTTAAAATAAAATGTATAACATAAAAAGCATACCCACTTCTAAAGCCTCATCTAGGAATGTATAACATAAAAAACATACCCACTTCTAAAGCATCATCTAGGCTTACAAAATGTGACTAGTGTAAATCCATTTTAACTTTGGATCCACCAAACCTCAAAAGGGTTCAATTTTTTTTTCACTCAGTGAAAATAGGTTTGCGTCACAAGCTATTTGATATCTCTCTCGGCTTGGTAGACTCGTAAGTTAAGATGGATCTAGGTTGGTTTAATTTTACCCTTTAAATATATTATGTTTCACCTGAATACCATGTGTAAATACTGTGGGTTCTCATACCATGTGTCAATACCATGGGTAAATACCATGAAATTATTTTTATTTTCATGTTATTATTTTTATTTTTCTGAGAGGGATCAAATATCTTAAGATGCAAACCTCTTTAGAGTGAAAGGAGATTTGATCCAGTAGATTTACAGTTAAGATAATTTGTTTTAATTTCCCCTCTCCCTTAAAATAAGGTGGGCTAACCTCTAGATATATTTTTTTTATAAAATAAATTTGGGGCGATTTGAAATATAAATTTAATTTTTTTACTCTCTCCCTTAAAATAAGGTGGGCTAACCTCTAGATGTAATTTTTTTATAAAATAAATTTTGGGCAATTTGAAATAATGAAATAATATACTATGATACGAAAAATTTCCCCAATAAAAATTTAAAATCCTTTAATTTCGCCCATGGGCGAAAATTCGCCCCTAAAATTTTCTATGGTTGCATTTGACTCGACACCTATGGTAGATGAGCAGAGAGCTCGAGTGATAGCTTTGATACATGATTATAAGAATCATATATGGTGTATCGTGTCGTCATTTTTTGGTGGGGGAAGAATCTCCATGATGGGAGAAAGTGCAAGGTTGGGTTCCCCGTTAGGATGGTTAATTTCTCGTTGGTGTAAATTGTGCCTGGTGCAGAGGTGCTTGAATGTTTCCATTATTGGGAATGCCTCTAGTTTGTGGTTCTAGACAGTGCAAATGGTGCATGGTACCACTGTGCCAAATGAGTAGATTGTGTGGGAATAAACACTACTCATCATCCCAGATGTGGACACTTGGAAGGGATCTGTGGTAGAAGACGAGGTCTTCTATTTCCATTTTCATATTGTTGGCTTGGGTGTGTCTAACTCTTTTGGGGAGTGTATACTTAATGTCGTTGTTGCCACTCTCAGCTTGGGGAGATGGTTACATTTATTTTTATGATGAAAGTGTGAACAAATCCGATAATAAGTATGTGTGATCTTCTCTTGGTTAGATAGAATTCTCTGTGGGATAGACAAGACTGTGCAAACACTGTTTGCGAGGGGCTTCAGTTCTTTTCACTAATTGACTCGGTGGTCATTCAAGTCGCGTAGTCTGCATGTTATCCTAGGTTGGGCCTGGGTCATGCTTGGTTGGTGCATCGTCCTAGTTTTCCTATCACGACGATGTGGGTGTGGGTTTTCTGGCCTGGGGGTGATGTACTTTCTATATCGTTTAAGAAAATCATCCTTCTTCTTCTCTAATGTGTGAATTGTATTGATTAGAGGACGAAATTGCGAGATATAGGTACATTGTTGTCCACAGTGATTGCCTTGACATACTGGACAAAATAGCCTAGATATGGGGGTCCCATCGTGTTCAGTTTGTGGTCTGGCAGGGTACCAGTGTCATAATGTTGCTAAATCAGGGCAAGTGGCGACCACATGATTGGGAATTTTACATAATGCACATGTTGGTCTTCTCTGTAGAGAGCGGTTGGGGGAAACTAAGGGTTCCCTGATTGGTCGCTTTTCAGCTGATAGGAAGAGGATTGATCTACTCGTCACATCTTCTTGGGTTTTCAATATGTTCATGGGTTCTGAATCTATGCCACCTTTGTGGGAGAGGCAGACCTTGGCGGAGCACAAACTAGCCAGTGCTAATCAGAATCAGGGGATATAGTGGTAATTTTCTAGAAGATGGTTGTCGGCACATAAAGGACATGTGAATTGTGTTGCCCACAAACCAACGTAATAAACCCGTTCTATGGGATACCATCTGTGGATGATTTCCAGGGCTACGCATTCTTCGATGAAGTGACCATGTTCATCACACAACATGACACGTATGATAGGAGGGGTAAATATGAACGAGAGTCTTTTTGGTGAATTTCATTCCTCCTGTAGGTACAGGATTGTACGAGGTTCATCTCCAGATGACTGGGTGGAGGGATCCTCTTGATAGGATCACTCGATGGGGTGTAAGGCATCCCTATATCATGGGATTTCTAGGCAATTATGGGTATAGTGCCCATAATTTCTACAAATAGTGCATGTGTGATTGGTAAGCAATGCTTTTCCTTTACCTTTGTGGCAAGTTCCTTTTTTCGGGAATGTGGTGTTGTGATGTCTGCCTCAGAGCCAAGGAGAAATTTTAATTCGTCCATATCTGGGCAGATATGGGTAGGTTGACTTACCACATCACATATGGCGCAACGAGGTGATTCCCGTTGTATGGCGGGAGTCTCCACCATCTTTCCTCTCTCGGTTTTGTTAGTCGTAATCATCAGTTTTGCAATGGGAATTTCCTTTGCAAGGATGTTTTCGACAGTTTCCTGTATGGGTGGGGCCTCCTTGGGACCGAGGGGCTTTAACCCTACGACAGTGATGTGTGTAGCTCCTATCCCAATAGTGAGAACAAGGTACCAAACTGGTATTACGAAAGATATGTTTGGTAACACCATTGTTTCCAAAACCTACTAGAATATGAAACTAGATAGGGGGTAGAGGAAAGGGGTTTGGGAAGCATCATAGGCTAGAGAGTCTGCCATGGCTGAGGACTCGGTGTCATTACTGCTCATGTCTGTGTCTTGGTTGGCTTCAGTGCTTTATGTTGACATCATGCACACCAGAGCTCCTGTGACATCAGGTGATGACTCAGGTATGACAAGTGGATCTCCTAGGAATGACCCTAGGATGGATGATAGTTTGAACTAGCCGAGGCCATATTCTTGGTACCATGAAATAAAATCCACGGATGTATCTATGTAGGGTATAATGACATCGGTATTTTTTAGGGATCTCTTTTTTCTATGTGTCAATTGGTCGACAGTAACAATGCGTTCCTCATGGGGGAACATCATAGTTCGAAAGACAGAGGAGGCGATGGGTGACATGGCATACATATAACTCTGACCAATGAGTATATTGTAATACAACTGGGCATCCAAGACTTTAATTTCTATAAGGGTCGTCTTTCCTGATAAGCAGACCGGGATGTTTTGGTAAAGGCTAATAGGGGTCTAAGGGCAACCATCATATGCTATAAGCATGATGACCGATGGCTTTAGTTCGGGAGACCCTAACTTATGCAAAATTTTCTTTAACATGATGCATGTGGATGCACCTTCATCAATAATACATCAGTTAATGGTAATGTTATGGACCGATACTGGTATCTAGAAGGCAACCATTGAAGGAAGCCTAGGGGTGGCTTTATCTAAATCAAAAGCCATTAGACATGAATCGGCAGGGTCAATGGCACTAATGTGGAAAGTAAGGTTTTCCGTTGCTTTGGGCATGACTGTAATACCTCCAAAGTTGACATAGAGCTATATCATCAAAAATGCTATAGTTATGGGCTGCTTTGGAATAGTTTCATGCTTGCCTAATTGGTCCCTTAGCCATCTTTAGAAAAGGTTCAATAGGCATCTTTGATATGGTCAAAGTTGTTGTTGGTGCACAGGTAATAGCCCCTAACACATTGGATTCTAGTGGGATGTCATAGTTTCAATTTTGTGTTTGAAAAAACATTTCTTCACCAATCATGTAGAATTTGTGGTTGTTCTTTTCAGAGTCGTCTGGAGTTTGTTGCTATGTGCTAATTGTCCCTTGATGGGGGAAATGTTCCTGAATTACTGTTGTCTCCTGGGAAGATCCCCCTTGTCCTCGGTTACTCTGTAGCTTCTTTAGCTCAAGGAGGTCAGGACAGTGGTGAGTGTAGTGGTTGTACTCACCACAGATCAAACAAGAGTGGTTTGTTAGAAGAGGTGGCCTTTTATTCTACCTTTGGGCGTTGTTGGCTCCTGGTTTTGATTTCAGTTGGAGTTGCCTCTAGCCTAAGATCGCAGAGGGTGTTGTTGATTGTTGCCCCCCTATCTATGATTTCCTTTAGGATTTCTTTTCCCTTTTTTATTAACCATGTTAGGAGGGTAGTTATCCTAGTTATATGGTTGGCGTGGTTGGTTTTGGGAGGGTTGCACAAAGTTCACGTGTGCATTATTCTGCATGGGTGGGTCTTGCGCTGGGGACTGAGCATAATGTGGTCCTTGGTTTGTGAATGGCTGTTGGGGGGAAACTCTTTTGTCAGCATGTCTTTCTGCGTACTGGGTCCCCTGAGCCAAAGGACAGGATCCTCCATGCTGATGGAAATACAATGATGCCCTACTGGTCAAATTTTGCAGAGGCATGTGATGACTTTGGTAGCCGGGTTGTGGTACGTTCTAGGTAGAATCATATGTGTAACCGAGGTTTTGAACACTTCTGCCTAGGTAACTTTGGGTCAATGACCCAATTAAATTGTCTGCAGAGTTCGACGTTCCTTGCCACTCTTTGTAAGTTTGCAGGCACGGGGCATTCGGTAGGATATTTTAAATATACACTGACTGCATATAGATCAACTCAAGCTGTTGGGCCTTACTGATGGATTCCTCTTGGGATATGGGAATTTGTTGTGCCACATATTTCAAAATCTCTGCAGTGAGATTTTTTAGCAATGGGTCTAACAGAAATCAATCATTGAATTTGGCTTTGCACAAACTAGAACGTTGCCACCATTCGTGGAGATGGTCTGAGATATGGACGATGGGGGTTTGCCTAAAGTGGATCAATAATTCCATTCTCAAATCATGGTGGATGGGTAACTGCAAATAGGTCAGGAATAAAGTGGCGATGGCGCTAAAGGTTTCATGTGTAGCAGAGGGTTTCTCCACATACCATTTCGTTGCTACTCCTATTAGAGTGCATTGAAACAGTCTTAGTCGAATAGTATCATCAACGATGTTGTTCGACAAACACCACTGGTGGAAAGTCATAACATAATTTCCTGCTTCTTTCGCTTACTTTCCTTCAAACTTTAGAATGTCCAAAGGGAGCTTCATGGGCATGGAGACCATATGGGGTTGTGTGAAATGGTTTTGTTTGTCAACTTGGTTAAATCTAATAGATTTAATGAAGCTAGAAAAGGTGACTGTGAGGTTGTAGCCATTGTGACTTGTGAAAACACAATGTTCTGGTTAGGAATAGGGTCTATCTGTGACGTACCCTACTATGTGTTCAACTGGATTCTCGAATGGGTAGCACTCCTCTTCCCACTAGGGGTTGTAGGTGGTGAGTGGTGAACCTGTGGGGGTGTTCATCGATGTGGTTTTGGGAGACCTAATAGGGTTCCCAATTAAAGATTCCTAAACAAAGGATGAACCAATAATGGTGGTTGTGTTCCGTCTTTGATGCCTAAATGGAAAAATACCTGGAACCCCTCCTGGTAATGGTGGGAAGTCCAAAATACATCTAGATCGACAAGGTCCCATTGGGTCCATTCTGGTGTCTACAAGGTGTAGATTTATAAATATTTGAGAGGATATAGATTACAATCAAAGAAAAATTATGATCACATACTTAAAACAAAGAGAAAATAAAATAACTTTTCCCTATAGATTAATCCTATGTGATCAGTCAATCCAAAAATTATGGGTTTTTGTTGTTTGCATATGATACTCAAATCCTAGAAGACCTAATCATCCTCACACACTCAAATGTAACTGGGCCTTAAGAATATATCTTGTGAATGTTGGCACAACACCATGTAAGAGCTGGCAAGACCCCTATTCAACCGAAGAAAATCCACCAAGGTAAGGGTAGAGGATCTAGTGCTTGCCTGCACCATCACCTATAGGGAAAGGATGCCCTAATTTTTGGCCATTGAGCATCACCATCCCACGTGATCGTTGGAATATTGGGCTTCTTGGTATTTCAGCTAATAGTACCGAGTATCAGTCGAGTTAGGTAGCCCCAACTAATACTACACACACTGCACCTAAGCCTAACCCCCTTTGAATCAGGTCTTTGTTGCACTTGGGTTTTCTTTTCCATGGGCTGATAGGTGGATTTGAAAGTTCCCTAAATAGTCAACTTCTATGTTTCAAGATGAAGAATGATCAACAAGGCTTACTAGATGCCTACCCCCTTGATCCTAACTTAGACTATAAATTCTTTTATGGCCCCTGTGGGGAGAATTTAGTGACTTTTGTTAAGTTATTTTTAGGTGTCTTTGCTTTGCTTAGTGTGTGGATGTGTGTGAGAAAAATGTGAAAAAGCACATAGTTTGAACATGTGGATATGCGATGATTCTTTTCAATCCCCTATTAAACTATGTTCTATTGTTCCTTTCTTAAAAGAAAAACATGTGTTGATATGGGCCGCTTTCTATTTTTCCTAGTTAATCTATGTGATCAACTATAGGGAGGCGGTGAGTTGTGAATAGAGAGTGTTCATATGTTTGCTTAGGATCACTGGAGGGTGTAAAGGTAGCAGAGATTACTTGCTCTTCTATCGACAATTTGATCCTGGTCCTTAAATCCTAGTGCAAAAATTGTACTAAACTAATGACTTTTACACTAGAAAAAAAACTAGCTCAGCATGCATGGACTTGGGCCACTTATTTTGGCTAATTATCTAGGTGTTTTGGTACTTAATTTTCAAAACATAAATTTTTTCAGAATGAAAGTTAATTTTCCCCTACTTAAACTATGTGTGTAACTTTGCAAAAATCAACTTGAAATAAAACTAACACCAAGCCTACAAAAAGCAGCTAAGAGTGAGTTTTAGCAAGCTGCGGGATACCTCAACCGGTGCTAGCATATGTATTATGGGCTGCCAGACACCTTTACAAGAAGGGAGAGGAATTATTGGAAAAAAAATTCTCATTCTGTTTTTTGTGTGCAAAAGGCTAAAACAGGCGTGATGTCTATGTGCAGGTCAGCTCTGAATGCGTGCCTTGGGGTGCATCTGTCTGTGGAAAATGTGTGCAAACTTCCTGCTGAGTAGTTTTTGGGAGCTATTTTGCTTCAGTCTGTCACTTGGGATGAACTAGGGAATGAAGGAGAGATAGGGGGTAATTCCAGCCCAACTCCACAACAAAGACAAAGGTCTCTGCAAAAGGGCACAACCACATAAACTTGGAAATAAATGTTAGTGGAGCTACCAATCCTGTGTTAGTGTGTTTGGTGCACGTATGTACGAAATCACACCAACTTAAGGGGTGTGTTTTTCCCTCTTAATTTATTGGTCACAGGCAGAAAATAAATTGAGTCAAGAAAGTTGGTGGAACATGGTAGAATATAAACATACTAGATAGAGAAATAGCATGAAAATTCAAATATAAAAATTAAACTAGAACTAAAACAAATAAGACAAAAGCTCTAAATAGATTCAACCAATTTAAATAATCCAAATTTCGGTGCTTAATTCCCCTCTTATTGAGTGCTGGTAGGAAATGAGGATTAAAATTTAACCCACTTGCCAAGGGGCCCTTAGAACTATAGTTTCTAAGTCCCGATGCAAGGATGTCTTTACTTTCGAGCTACCTTGGTGCAAAGTCTCCCTCTCTCTACTATGGTGGACTGGAGTTTTTGGATGGCCAACAACTGAGTCCCCTCTATATCTACTCCAATCACACACAGTTGGTATTACTTGGGGAAATTCTGGCCAGCATAACAATGTGCTCTCATTTTTTTTATCTCTTGGTGCCCTTTTATAGGAGAATTCAAATCCTCCTTCCCTCTCTTCGTACATTGGGGATAGTGACCCAAGAGAGGAGGGTGATTCCATTGTGTGCCACATTTATTGCATTGTGTGCTCCCTTGATGTCATAAGGAGGCTTGGGTGGTTTTCCTGAGGCGGCTTCAAGTGTGGAATCAATGTCCTGGAGTGTGCCTTGTGGTCCCAGAAAATGACTTCTACCACTCCCAGGATTGCGCATTTTTTGACTCAAAAGGCGCACAAAGGCACGTTTATCGAAGGATTTTGCGTGCAAAGGCACATTTGACTAGTCCTTCTTGTACGTAATTTTATTTTTCCTCAGACCTTAGATATTTTTAAATAATTTTAGATTCTCTAATGTCTCTCAACCCTGTAAATCCTTCTGTCTAACATTAAATAATGTCACCTTTGCTTGTACGCTTTTCCAGTGATAATAGGGAGCATGTGTATTTGTGCATCAAGCCCAAGAAGGGATCCTTGAGGATTGAATCATGTGCCAAGTTGGCACCATGGTATCCTATGAGAATTTTGAGATCCTTGAGAGGATTGGACCAAATGCCTACAGACTTTCACTTCCTATTACAGTGAAATTCCATGATTTTTTCCATGTTTCGTTGCTTAAAATATGTGTAAAGTATGTTGATCATGTTATTTATTTTTTTGTATTGCAAGTGGAACTAGAAGGAGAATTCCAACCAAAACATTAGTGCATATTGCAGCAAAAACAACTCATGCTCCAAAACTGAGCAATTGAGCAAGTTAAAATGCAATGAAATCACTTTGGGCCTGATGAAGCTACATAGGAGATGGTTGATGAGATGTGGGCTATGTATCCTTCATTATTTTTCGCTGGAGGAAAAATATTTTTTGGTATTTGTACATATTTATGTATGGTTTCTATTGTGAATACCACAATGAGTTGTGTTATAAAGATCCAATAATTCATATGGTTGTCATATTCTCATGAGTGTCTGATCTAGGTGGATATTGGTGGTCACCCGCCTATTCCACTTAGGGACACACCATTGTCTCTTTCAGTTTTTTAGTTTCAGCACAACTTACTATTTTTAGTAGTTTTTTGGGTCTTGAACTTCTAGAGTCGTTTTGAGGCCCTAAATGTTACTCACTAAAAATTTTTATTCCTCAGATAGATCTTTCTAATGAGGTATGGTTCACGTCAAATTGAGATCCTATGCCAAAGTTACGTCCCCAGGAAGTTGAAACACCAATTTACCCAAACGGGGCCCATAGTTTTGGCGCTTCATCTCCTAGGGTTAGGGTTTTGGATGTTTAGGGTTTTACATTATTTCTAAATAGTAAATAGGCACTCGAGCCTCATTGTAACTCAGTTCAGAGGCCTGTAGCCACCACATCTCTTCTCAGAGATAGCTACCAGCACCCTAGCTAGTTTATTTCTATTCTGTCTGTAAGAAAATTTCAATTCTTTGATATTAATGAAATGAAGTGATTTTTCTTCTACATATTTGTATTTATGGTTATATTTTTATTATGTTGCGTTCCTGCATAAATCTGGATCAGTGGTATCAGAGCGGTCTTCTTTTTCTCGATCCTTCTTTGCATGTCCCCAACGAGGTCGAGGTATAAGGAGTTAGGGCTCGATCTGGTGGAACCTTTGCAAGATTAGCCTCGCAAAACCAAATGGAAACCCATGGGGGATGAAAAGAAAGATGGAGTGAGATATCCTATCAAAATATTGCTCGAGGAGGCCCTTGAAAATCAAAGGAACGCGATGATGGATAAATTTTCCCAGATCCTCCAATGGCTGCCCACCGGCAGCGCATCTGCATCTAGCAGCCACTCTGGAGGTGCGACTCCTTTTAAGGTACAAGTAAATTTTGACATTCCCATATTTGAGGGTCAAATAGATGCAGATGTCGTAGATAGATGGTTGAATCTATTAGAAGGATATTTCTCGGTTCATGACTTTTTCGACCGGGAGAAGGTTATTTTGCACTCCTCAAAGCTACCCCCCATGTCAAGGACTGGTGGGAAACCTACTATGAGAACAAGGACCAGACAGAACCCTCTCTATTCTCGGCCGTACCAACTTGGAATTCTTTTTGAGATGCCATCAAGGAACAGTACTATACCGTGGGGAGCTATGAGGACAAGTACATACAATGGACCACGCTGCGACAACAAAGGGATCAAGATGTGCATGAGCTGATGAATCTGTTCCATACCCTGTGCACAAATTGGGTATCAAAGATTTATATAAACATCTGGTGCTAAAGTATTGCAGTTATCTACAAAAATACATTCAGGAGGAAATGGAGTTCCTTAACATCTCCTTGCTTGGTACGGCATACAAGTATGCTTCCAAGATTGAGTAGAAATTAAAACAGTAGAAGCGAGACTTTGGATCTGCGAATCAAAAGCAAGGGAAAGGTGCTCCCAAACCGTAGAACAAAGGATAGCGCCAAGGCATGTAAGCTCAAGACAACCTGTCGAAGCCACAAGAAAATAACAACACCGTAAAGCCAAAGAAGGACACGAGAAAGTGGTGTGAGTTCCATAAGAGCTCCACTCACAACATAAGTGAGTGTCGGGCCAAGTAGTCACTAGTGGCGGAGATGAGGGCATCTGAGTCAAATGCATGCTCCAACACTGAATCAGAACCTGACAAAGGGAATGAAAAAGGGAAACAGATTATTGATGCGGAGCCCAACGCCACTGTTGCCACTACGAAAATCCAGAAGGAGGAACCGGAAGATCCAGAGGAGGAGGAACGTATATTCCACTCCCAGATGTGGGTAAAGGGCTCACCGATACAATTCATTGTTGAGAATGGGAGCCAAAAGAACCTCATTTCAGCAGACGCCATGAAGCGGTTTGGCTTTCCAACCACAACTCACTCACATCCATACACCATGGGGTGGCTTCACCAAGGACAAGATCTCCGCATCAGCCAGCAGTGCCACCTTCCCTATAGCATCAAGCCCTTCACAGATGAGGCATTATGTGACATTGCTCCTATTGATGTTTTTGATGTATTATTAGGACAACCATACTTGTGGAAGCATCATGCTATGTATGAGTCTCGGCCTCGCGCTGTTATTGTTACTTTGGGAAATAAGTTGTACAGAATACCAGAGGTACCACCTCCTACCGCTATCTCTTTGGTTACTGCAAAAAAATGCAGTAAGCTCATTTCCCAAAACAGGAAATTCGTTTTCCTGATGATCTACCCCTAGGACAAGAAGAAGACTATGGACACTACCTCCAGACAGGGCTCCTCTGCACGACAACAACAAATGGACAAGGTTGTGGAGGAATACGAGGACATCTTCACCTCACCCACAGGGTTTCCTCTGCACTGTCAGGTCAAGCACCCAATTGATCTGACCCCAGGTGTGCCGCTACCCAATGGACTGATCTATTGGCGCTCTGTTCTGGAGAACGATGAAATCAAGAGGCAGATTCAAGAGCTACTGTAGAAAGGTCACATCCGACCAAGTTCATTTCCTTGTGGGAGCCCAATCGTGTTGGTACATAAGAAGGATGGGACATGGAGACTTTGTATTGACTATCAACACTGAACAAGATCATTGTTTGGAATAGGTACCCAATCCCACGGATTGATGACCTTCTGGACCAACTCAAAGGGGAAAAATATTTTAGCAAGATCGATTGAAGTCTAGGTATCACTAGGTACCAATTGAACCCTCCGATGTGTGGAAGACTGTCTTCAAAGCCAAGGAAGGCCTTTTTGAATGGCTGGTCATGCCTTTCAGGTTGATGAATTCTCTCGTAACCTTCATGAGGTTGATGGATGACATCTTGTGGCCATTTACCAACTCATTTGTAGTGGTGTACTTGGATGACATTCTGATCTTCAGCCAGACTTTGGAAGAGCACCTCCACCACATCCGACAAGTCCTCCAAACACTGTGACAACACAAGTTGTGTGCCAATTTGGAGAAGTGCACTTTTGGCATGACCCAGGTTCAATATCTAGGATACATTATTGATGAAAGGGGCGTGCATGTGGATCCAACCAAGATCCAAGTCATTCGGGATTGGCCAGCCCCAACCACTATAACAGAGCTTTGCAACTTTCTGGGTCTTGCTAATTTCTACCGTAGGTTCATGTTAGGATTCTCTCATATCACTTGGCCCTTGAGTCAAGTCACCAAGGGAGGAGCGAGAGAAAAATTATTTTGGTCGGAATCTCAACAGAGGGTGTTTACGGAATTGAAAAATAGCCTTTGTTCTGCCCCAGTGATCACATTAATAGACTTGCAACAACCATTTGAGATTGAGACATATGCCTCTGACTATGCTATTGGGGTGGTTCTTACTCAACAGGTACATCCAGTGGCATATCACAGTGAGACATTGTCTGACACAGTTCGCAAGTATCCCACTTATGAAAAAGAAATGTATTCCATTGTGCAAGCTTGTCGACAATGGAAGCATTACATTTTGGGGAAGCAAACAATCATCCACATAGACCACCGGCCCCTACAGTTCATATAGACACAAGGGAAGTTGTAGAATGATCACCATCAGAAGTGGTCCACATATCTGCAACAGTTTCATTTGAAAATCATGTACAAGAAGGGTAGCACCAATAATGTTGCAGATTGTCTCAGCTAACCACTGATCGTGGCGCTCACCACCATTCTCAACTCTTGTGGGCACGAGAC
Source organism: Pinus albicaulis (assembly GCA_034641835.2). NCBI lineage: Eukaryota > Viridiplantae > Streptophyta > Pinopsida > Pinales > Pinaceae > Pinus > Pinus albicaulis. The sequence continues at coordinate 319,129,095 of CM076573.1, forward strand.
TTCTGCTTGGCCGCTTCTCTACGAGAGCGACCCAAAATTCGGCCACACATACAAGACACTCTTGGGGGGTACGCAAGTTCCAAATTTTCACCTCCAAGATGCACTTTTATGTCACCTAGGACACCTTTGTGTTCCTTCAAGCGAGTGCGCCAAGATGATATGGGAAGCACACTACAGTCGATTCATTGGGCATTTCAAGGTCGAGAAAATAGTAGCAGTACTACAGAAGTATTTCTATTAGTCGAACCTTCGAAAGGATGTCAGGAAGCACATCAGATCCTGCACTGTTTGTGCCATTGCCAAACCGACCATCAAGAAGAAAGGCCTATATACTCCGCTACCTACCCCTAGTCGACCTTGGGAATCCATCTCCATGGATTACATGTCGGGCCTGCCTTCTACTAAGCATGGAAATGATTGTGTTTTCATGGTCATCGACAGATTCTTGAAGATGGCCATTATGGCTGCCTGCAAGAAGAATATCACAACAGAAACCACTGCTAAACTCTTCTTTGAACGAGTGTGGGTGCACTTTGGGATCCCACAGTCTATCATATCATATCGGGATAGCAGTTTCCTTAGCACATTTTGGTCCAGCCTCTGGTTAATGCTGGACACCAAGCTCACCAAGTCCACAGCTTTCCATCCCCAAACAAATGGTCAAACAGAGGTCGTCAACAGAATGATTGTACACATTCTACACATGTACAATTCCAAGCATCCACACACATGGGACGAGAGCCTTCCATATGTACAACAAAATTATAACTGGGCTCTCCACAGCTCAATTAGCCACAACCCCCTTCAGGTGGGCTTGGGATTGCAGCCACTATGTCCCATTGACGTAGCCATGCCATTTGCGGCTACTTAGGCCAATTCTGTTCATGTCTAGTTGGAAGTTGACAAAGCCAATAGCTTCATCGAGCACATTCAGCACATCCACCAAGAGGTTCATGACATATTGGACAGAGCTAATGCTAAGTACAAGCAACGCCATGATCAACATCGGGTGCCACACAACTTCCAGGTGGGCGACAAAGTGTGGCTACATTTGCAGAAGGAGCACCTCACTAGACCCTACCGCAAGCTTTGCCCGCTCCGATACGGGTCGTACACCATCACCAAGGCTGTAGGGAACAATGCCTTTGAGCTCAATATTCCACCATTCCTTGGTCTACACTCAGTATTCAATGTGGACCTCCTTCATCCTTACTTCCTACCTCTACTAGACACCTCTGACATTGCAGAACAACTCACACCAATAAAGTTAAACCCATACTGCATAGAACATGCCACCATAGATTTTATCATGGACATGAAAATCAAAAACACTCACCAACAGAAGATCCAACTGTATCGGGTTGTCAAAGCTGGCCAACTCCTGCACCAAGGAAAGTGGTTCACTAGGGACCAAGTTTAGCAGAAGTTTCCTCATCTCATGGAGGAACTTAACGCAATGGGGACCATTTCTTCCTAAGGGGGGAGGAATTATCCAGGTGGATATTGGTGGTCACCCACCTATTCCACTTGGGGCCCCACCATTATCTCTTTCAGTTTTTTAGTTTAGGCACAACTTACTATTTTTAGCAGTTTTTCGGGTCCTGAACTTCTGAAGCCATTTTGAGGCCCTAAACGACGTTTTTTGGGAAAACCAGGAACAACATGGGTCAATATATTGATGTTTCTCACTATCCCCGTGAAGTTGAAACACCAATTTACCCAAACGGGGCCCATAGTTTTGGTGCTTCATCTCCTAGGGTTAGGGTTTTGGATGTTTAGGGTTTTCCATTGTTTCTAAATAATAAATAGGCCCTCGAGCCTCATTGTAAGTCAGTTCAGAGGCCTGTAGTCGCTACATCTCTTCTCAGGGATAGTTACCAATGCCTTAGCTAGTTTATTTCCATTCTGTCTGTAAGCAAATTTCAGTTCTTTGATATTAATGAAATGAAGTGATTTTTCCATTGCATATTTGTATTTATGGTTATATATTTATTCTGTTGTGTTCCTGCATAAATTCGGATCAGTGTCATGATGGTTTTTCTTTTGAGAAAGTTGTTCATTGTAAATACTTCGACGAGCTAAGTTATAAAGCTCCATGGGAAGTATGTTTTGATTTTTAGTGGTTTTTTTAGTTGTAGGTGTCATAAAACACCGAGGATGGTGTTCCCACTAAGGGGGAGAGGATTGTGACAACCTCAGGTTAAAATTTCACATAACAAAATTCATAAAGGAAAAATAAGAGCAAGGTCATGGGACACATATTCCAAGTTGAATGTTGGGAAAAATATCCTAGTGGACATCACTTGTTGTTTATTATGGATAAGGGTAAATTGACAAAGGTAATGGAAAATATTTTGGAAAGGAAAAAATGTATTTTTGGCATTTTTTTATGAAAATAAAGGAAATTAGGAGAAAATGAAGGTGAAAGGTCAGAGGTTACATGTGAGAAGGAAATTGAAGGGAAATCGAGGAAAAATGAATAAATTAGAGACATCAATAATAAAAAAAGATCAGACCATCAGTTCAAGGTCTTTTGTCAGTTCAATTTTGGAATTGGTTTCAAAGAGGAGAAGAGCACCAAAAGGAGAAAGAAAGTAAGAAAGAAAACAAAATGAAAGGATAGCAAGGGAAATGAAAGGAAAGGAAATCAAAGCAAAGTAAAGGAAGGAAAAGGAAAGAAAGGATAAAGAAAGGAAAGGTTGGATCAATCGGATTAAGCAGGAATATTTGCAGGTAACAGGATGCATGTATGATTTCCTACTTGGTTTTGACATGCATGGTATGTACATGTTAGTATTTGGTTATTTTATTGTCATAGGCATGGGTTTTGTTAGGTTTCAGAAATGAATTTTAGCCTTTTCTTTCCATTTCCGAATGGCCACGGTGTGATGTGGTTCATTCTTTGTTGAGATTTGGATTCTCGGAAGGTTTTGGATCTGAGTGAGGTAGTCTCAAGAAAATCCCAAGGGTTGGGTGTGGAGATGATTTTCTCTGGGAAGCCCCTAACAGTTGGGTGGAGACAGGAAAATTCCTCAAGTGATGGTGAAATAATTTTTAGGCATCCATGCTTGACATGGTTTTGTGATCTCGAAACCGGTTTAAGTGAGATCATGGTATGGTGAGGGTGGAGGTGTTTTAACCTTCATATTCCTTTGGTTTTTTATGGAGTGTTTTATCCCATGATATCCCACATTCATGCTTGGAATATGGCATGGGGGTGATTGGCTGAAAGAAATATTAGGTTCATCATAATCTATGGTCGAGTGATATGTGGAAGTCCCATACTTGATTGGATTTTTTTTATGGTTAATAAGAGCTAAGGTTCTGTTATATTTGATGAGTAATTATACTTGTTATTATGCGGCTTTAATGGTTGTTATATCATTGTTATCTATCTAGTTATATGTTGGGTATGAGCATGGTTTTATGACAGATGTTAGTCATGGCTCTCATCATATTTTTACTTGTAACTTAATTAATAATGAATTCATGACCTAATTGGTGTTATGATAGCTATTGTGAGAGGAAGTTAGTCCTTCTTGTTAATCCTCAAATAAGTTTCATATTCCTAAGTTCAGATATACATTCATGACGTGTAGGTTGCATGTTCATCATTTTTTTGATAGAAGGGAAGGGTATGCTCAAGTCTTGGTTCAAGTTTTGGTTTGGAAGTCTTGTTTTGACAGCAACAAAACTGAATTCGGCCCCTAAGGAGAGCTGGTCTCTCTACATTAGTTCTGTCAGCATTTATTTTTAATTACGCAGTTCATTTTCCACGTAGTCTTACACAACTCCTTTGTTTTAAAATTAGATATACTCATAAGCTTTTAGAATTCTAATATATTCCCCACAATATAATTCTGTAACAGTACAAAATCCACCACCTTATACATTTTAACCTTAATCCCACTGACCTATATTAATAATCCGACAAATTTAGCAATGAGACACTTTAATATACTCCGGGCCCACACATATAATTGACAGTTCACACTTTTAAAAGTTCATACCTTAGATTATTCTTCGTGCTACTTCCGAACGCGATCACCGTTCGATTAGCCTTCCTCCAGATCAACGGTGTTCGTCGATATCGCACTGCCTCCTCAGTCGAACTCTAATGTGCGATGGCATTTGAAAAGGTGGTTTTCAGGGTCCCACCTTCTGCTACGTGTCAGGTGGCTAATGGAATCGCTCCCAAATGGAAAATACCACTTATCATGCACAAGCGGTGCGATCAAACAGCTCCGGGTTTTGAATAGTAATATACTGCAAGACAAACCAGGGTTAACGCCTTCCTTTCACTTCGCTCTGGTTCACAAAATCAGGGTCTAACCTCGGTTCAGGATTTCAATTAATCACAAAACAAATCATTTTTGTTATAAGCGATTTCCCACTATGACCTATATCAATAGTCCTATGGTAACCATACTACTGGTGCACTCATCCAAAGGTTGGCATTCTACTACGTCTGCGACGATGGGTTAATGTATCATTCTCGGCCTATCACGCAATGAAATGCGACAATCCCAGGGAAACCCACAATCAACCATGGACAGGGATTTGTGGAGATTACACAACAATTCTCCTCATTGAACTAACCATAGGACGAAGGATTCAATATGTTCGGAACCAACAATTCACAGAGATTAATTCAAACACACAGAGGTAGTCAATAAATTCTAGCTTTATTCCACTAAAGAAAAAGCTTAACACTGACTTTACTATGAAAATATCCCCCCTTCAATGAATCCGGGGGTTACATTTATACATCAACATATGTCTTTTCGGTTCCTCTATGAGGACCGTTTTTGGTAAATCAAAAGCATAACTACAGTTCATTAGAATTAACTAAAACATGACAGATGGACTAAACTAAAGCTATTCGACTTCTACTGATTCTAACTGTCCTAAATGCAACAGATAGCTAAGGTATTGACACCTTGCTGCTACAATTTGAATGATTCTGAACCCTCCTAGCCACAACATGTGGAAAAATTTCCTACATTGCTAGCTAGTGTCTAATTCCCCTGCATCAAACTTCCGAGGGAAATTTTCTTCATGGACCCCTGTCCATGAGCTCTTCCACTAATCTGCCTAACTTCTGCAACATTCCTTCAGTCATCCAAGTGGAATCTTCCTCCGGCTGGTGCTTCCACTTGATTAAGTACTGAAAGTACTCTTGTCTTCTGGTCTTCCTAAACACTCTTTTGTCCAATACCTTCTCTGGCTGTAATGGTTGTGCTTGGGGTAGCTGCTTTACCCATTCAATCTGTTTTCTGTCTGCTGGTTCTTCTTCTGCACCATCATCTTCATACTTGTACAAATCTGCAACATTAAAAATGGGAGATATTCCAACATCAGGTGGCAATTCAATCTCATAAGCATTTGCAGAAAATTTCCTAGGTATCTTGCATGGCCCAATCTTTTTAAACTTCAGTTTGTTATATTGCTTCTTTGTAAATCTCTCCTTTCTCAAGTGTGCCAAAACCAGATCTCCTACTTCAAAATGGACTTCTTTTCTGCTCAACTCTACTATGCCTTTATATTTGATGTTGATGCCTTGTAGCTGTTGTTTCACTTGTTCATGTATGGCATGGATCTCTAAAGAAAATTCCTCACCATCAGCACTTCTCAGCACTGCCTTTCCCAGATTCCTTAACTCTGATATTCCTTTGGGATGCATTCCATAAAAAATATGGAATGGAATCTGTCTTGTGCTTCTATTTGGTGAGTCATTATATGCATATTCTTCCTAGGGAAAAATATGATCCCACTACTTGGGATGCTCTCCTGCAAGACTTCTCAACAAATTTCCCAGACTCCTATTCACTACCTCAGTTTGTCCATTAGTCTGAGGATGATAAGCTAAGCTGAAACTTAGTTTGGTACCAAGTTTCTTCCACATTGTCCTCCAAAAATGGCCCACAAATCTGGTGTCTCTGTCTGAAACAATACTCTTGGGAAACCCATGCAACCTAACAACTTCTTTGAAAAACAAGTTAGCAACATAAGTGGCATCACTAGTTTTATAACATGGAATAAAATGTGCCATTTTGGAGAATCTTTCCCCTACAACAAAGATTGCATCATTCCCTCTTTGACTCTTGGGTAATCCTAAAACAAAATCCATACTCACCATGTCCCAAGGCCTGTCTGGAATAGGCAAGGGAGTGTACAATCCTGCATTCTGGCTCCTTCCTTTGGAATATTGACAGATTTTGCAATTTTTCACAAACTTGTCCACTTCTGCTCTCATCTTGGGCCAATAATAGAAGTGACTCAGCTGCTCATAAGTTTTATCAGTACCAAAGTGTCCAGCAAGTCCACCACTATGCTTCTCCTTGATCAAGTTTTCTCTCATGGAACATTTTGGTACACACAATTGGTTTCTTCTAAATATTAAGTCCTCTTGCAAGAAATAATCCAGCCACGGGTTTCTATCTGTTAGAACAGGATTACAACATGCCTAAAATGCTTCCTTAAAATATGAATCTGCTTTATACAATTCCTTGAGAAAATCAAATCCTACAACTTCAAAATTGGTTTCTTGAACAAGCATGTGCCTCCTACTCAAAGCATCAGCTACTTTATTTGCTTGGCCACTAATGTGTTTCAAAACAAAGTGGAAACCTTGGAGATACTCAACCCATTTGGCATGCTTATGATTCAACTTGGGATGTTGTGCAATGTACTGCAAAGCATGATTATCAGAGTATAATACAAATTCTTTGGACATCAAATAATGCCTCCACTTTTTCAATGCCTGAACAACTACATAGAATTCATTCTCATAAGAGGAATCCTTCCTTCTGGTGTCATTCAGCTTTTCACTTAAATAGGTTACAGGCCTATCATCCTGACTCAACACAGCTCCAATGGCTTCTCCACTGGCATCACACTTCACTTGAAATGGTTTAGAAAAATCAGGTAGAATCAAAACAGGCTTTTCGGTTATCTTTTGCTTCAAAATTTTAAAGTTTCTTTCTACTTCAACAGTCCATTTAAATGGTTGTTTGCTCTTTTTTATTGTCTCAATGATGGGTGCATTAATCTTACTGAAGTTTCTTATAAACTTCCTGTAAAAACTAGCAAGTCCATGGAAACTTCTTACCTCAAAAACATTTATGGGTGAAGGCCACTCCACAATTGCCTTAACCTTCTCTGGGTCCATCTTCAATCCTTCTGCAGAAATAAAAAAACCCAAATACACCAACTCTTTCTTCATGAATGAGCATTTCTTTAAGTTTATCAGTAGTTTCTCTTGTTGCAGCTTCTTCAAGACATAATTAAGATGCCTTAAATGCTCTCCTTTAGTCTTGCTAAAAACTAATATATCATCTAGATACACTATCACAAATTTACCAATGAATTCTTTCAATACTTCATTCATAAGTCTCATGAAAGTGCTAGGTGCATTTGACAACCCAAAAGGCATGATCATTCATTCATACAATCCTTCATTTGTTTTAAAGGTAGTTTTCCACTCATCACCCTCTCTTATTCTAATCTGATGATATCCACTTTTCAAATCTATCTTTGAAAAATATTTAGCACCACTCAAACATCCATTAAATCCTCAACTCTATGCAAAGGGAATCTGTACCTGATTTTTATTTTATTGATTTCTATGGAATCGGTACACATCCTCCAGCCTCCATCTTTCTTTGGGCTCAATACTGCTGGTACTGCACATGGACTCAAACTTTCTCTGATCAATCCCTTGTCCACCAATTCCTGTACTTGTCTCCTGATTTCCTCATTTTCTGTGGGAGTCATTTTGTAGGCTGCCTTGTTTGGAAGATTTGAACCAGGGATAAAATCTATCTAATGGCTGATATTTCTCACAGGTGGCAGCTCATCAAGTAAATCATCCACAAAAATGTCACAATAACTGTCTAACATCTCTTGGATTTCTATTGGCAAATCAAAAATATTTGTAGAAGTAAGAACTACCTTAGTCTTGCAAACTAAAGCAAAACTTACCTCTTCTTCTTCTATCTGCTGCAGATATTCCTTCCCACTCAGCAACAAGGTCTTTGGGTCAACCACTCTGCTTGATGGCTCTCCTTCTTCCATGGGTATCAATGTATGATGTACCCCATCTTTGAAAAACTTGTACATGTTCTTCTTGCCATCATGTACTGCTGCTCTATCAAACTGCCAAGGTCTACCCAGTAGTATGTGACACACATCCATGGGCATCACATCACACAAGACTTTTTCTTTGTATTTGCCCATTTGCAGCTCTATCTCACATTGTTCTTTTACAATCAGTTGGTGCCCTTTATGCATTTAGGACACCCTGTAGGGAGTTGGATGCTCCCTTTTCTTCAGCTTCAATTTCTCTATCACCTCAGTGGAAACCAGATTGTTTGTGCTGCCACAATCAATAACTAGCTGGAAGCATTTCCCTTGGACTTTGCATATGCTCCTAAACAAAGTCTTCCTTTGTGCAGGCTTAGTGACCTCTTTGGTTTGCTTCAACAAGACCTTATTAACCATCAAGGACTCTCCCCTCTCTGGTAGAATTTCTTCTTCAATTGCTGCCTCTTCTCCAGCCTAGGAAACAACAGAATTCCTTGGACCAACACCCACATTCTCTAGGCACTCATAGTGCTTGTGTCCCACTTGATGACATCTATAGCACCTCAATTCTCTACCTCTACCTCTGCCTCCTCTTGCTCTGTGAGAATCCCTTCTGCCTCTTGCATCTCCCTCTATAGATGCATTCATAGGTGAGCTACTGTTAGCTCCATCTCTAGGTGTAGCAGGCTTTCCTCTACCACCCTGACTTCCCTTTCCATGGAAAATACCTCTCCCTTTGGCATACTGCTTTCTCGGGAGTTTCTCCTCTGCTTTCAAGGCCATATGATAGGCCTCTTCAACTATCTTAGGAGACAGAATACCAATCTCATCTTGTATCTCCAGCTTGAGACATTCACATATCTGGCAGTCTTCTCTGGTGTGTCCTAAAACTTCCCAGCTCTTATGCTTACTCTATAGAATGATTCTGTGTATTCCTTTACTGTCAGCAACCTCTGTCTCAGGTTCTGCATTTGCCTAAACAACGTTAGCTGATAATCACTAGGCAAGAATTTACCTTTTAACTTAGCCACCATTCTGGTCTAGCTCTTAATAGGTTGTTTTCCAACTCTCCTTCTTTCTTCTTGCACTCCACCCCACCAAAGTGCAGCATGCCCCTTCAGCTTTGTTACTGCAAACTTGACCTTCTTATCTTCGCTCATTTCTTCATAATCGAAGCACTTGTTCATTTCATTAATCTAGTCCACTAGCTCTTCTGGATTCATTCCTCCTACAAAACTTGACACTTCAATCTTGGGCTTAACTGCAGACCCCAGAACAGTTCTAAGGAGCCTCAAGTCAGGAGGAATCTCAGCATTTTCTTCAACTTCTTCTAATTCAGGTTCATTGATGTCTTTAGGATCTCTGGGCTATCTTCACTCCATGGCATCCATTCTAGCTTCAAACCTCTGTAAGGTCTCCAACACTACTGCATTGGCAACAGGTCTCCTTCTGCCAGCACCTCTACCAACTCGGATTTCCATGTCAGTTCTCTGCAAAAACAACTCAAAACAACAGCTCTGATACCACAATTGACAGCAACAAAACTGAATTCGGCCCCTAAGGAGAGCTGGTCTCTCTACAGTAGTTCTGTCATCATTTCTTTTTAATTACGCAGTTCATTTTCCACATAGTCTTACACAAATCCTTTGTTTGAAAATTAGATATACTCAGCAGCTTTTAGAATTCTAATATATTCCCCACAATATAATTCTGCAATAGTACAAAATCTACCACCTTATACCTTTTAACCTAAATCCCACTGACCTATATTAATAATCTGACAACTTTAGTCATGAGACACTTTAATATACTTTGGGCCCACACATATAATCGACGGTTCACACTTTTAAAATTTCATACCTTAGATTATCCTTCGTGCTACTTCCGAACGCGATCACTGTTCGATTAGCCTTCCTCCAGATCAACGGTGTTCGTCGATATCGCACTGCCTCCTCAGTCAAACTTTAATGTGTGATGGCACGTGAAAAGGTGGTTTTCGGGGTCTCACCTTATGCTACGTGTCAGGCAGCTAATGGAATCGCTCCCAAATGGAAAATACCACTTATCACGCACAAGTGGTGCGATCAAACAGCTCTGGGTTTTGAACAGTAATAGACTGGAGGAAAAACCAGGGTTAACGCCTTCCTTTCACTTCACTCCAGTTCACAAACTCAGGGTCTAACCTTGGTTCAGGATTTCAATTAATCACAAAAAAATCATTTTTGTTATAAGCGGTTTCCCACTATGACCCGTATCAACAGTCCTATGGTAACCATACTACTGGTGCACTCATCCAAAGGTTGGCATTCTACTACGTCTACGACGATGGGTTAATGTATCGTTCTCGGCCTATCACGCAATGAAATGCGACAATCCCAGGGAAACCCACAATCAACCCTGGACAGGGATTTGCAAAGATTACACAGCAATTCTCTTCATTGAACTAACCATAGGACAGAGGATTCAATATGTTTGGGACCAACAATTCACAGAGATTAATTCAAACACACACAAGTAGTCAATAAATGTTGGCTTTATTCCACTAAAGAAAAATCTTAACGCCGACTTTACTGTGAAAATCTCCCCCCTTCAATGAATCCGGGGGTTACATTTATACATCAACATATGTCTTTTCGGTTCCTCTATGAGGACCGTTTCTGGTAAATAAAAAACCTAACTACAATTCATTAGAATTAACTAAAACACGACAGATGGACTGAACTAAAGCTATTCGACTTCTACTAATTCTAACTGTCCTAAATGCAACAGACAGCTAAGGTATTGACACCTTGCTGCTACAATTTGAATGATTCTGAACCCTCCTAGCCACAACATGTGGACAAATTTCTTACATTTCTAGCTAGTGTCTAATGCCCCTACATCATGTTTCTATGTTATTAATCATTTCTAGAAGTATCACTGAGTTTTGGACAGGGATCTGAGTTCTAGCCCTGTAAAGTGGCTCAGAATTTGGGGTCACAAGCATAGTACTGACTGGAAAAATCCACTATCACTCGGAAGCATGAATATGAGTGCAAATAGAGGGCTTCAATTGCATGTAGGCCTTGGAAGGAAGTGACTAAGGCTCTATATCAGTGAAACTATGACTTAGCTCAAGGGTTGGACACATGAAGGGGTTGGTTAGCTTCTGGAGATCCTATAGCACCCAAGGGAGGTCAATAAAGTCTTAAGCTTTCGAATCCATTTCCTTAAGGTCATATAGGAGTTTGAGTCTTATCATAGTGACCCTTAGCTCATGTTTACCCCAGGAAAACTGGTGAAAGTGGGAAAATGTGGGAGGATCGAGTTACAGTGACATTCCTTCACCATGATGATTGATGAACTCAAAAACTACAACAAATTAAACAGTTGGATATATGGTGATATCACAATAAAATGACATTGGGCTTAACAAATATAATGTTTTTGTTCTATACTGATACTTCATATTACTACATGAAGCATAATTATGCTTCATAGAGTTGGATTTTTGTTATGGGAGTTGGATGACTACAACACGATGTCCTTGTTCCCTCCACGGGGACTTCATTGAGCTCAAAGTTAGTGAAAAAATATAATGGGTTACAAAAAATGTTAATGAAAAAATGGATACCTACAATATCTACTGAAAGTGGGGGATTTTAAATTGGGAAGGTGTTTTGGGTTCATATTGGTAGGGGGTTAAATAATGTGATTTTTAGAGGTATTTTCCAATATGTAGTCAAATTAGGGGTATTTTTTAGTATGTCACGAACGCACGTGATATGATAGAGGTTAATTGAGTGAGGCCCCTATGGTTCCCTCATATTATGGGGAATTGAACGTTTAGAAATTATTATTGTTCTTTGGAAGTCTATCTTCACATGTATCTATGCAACGAGGGGCAATGTCTAGGACTCATGAGTCATTCCTTTCACTTCAAAATCCAATGCTTCGTTCCTATTTAATTTATTCTTGGTGGATTTCTACTATGCATCTTACAATTGTTGTTAATATTCTTTCTAATTTTTTCTTAGGACATGCTCTTTTGAGGTTCCATTTCCACCCAGTTCTTCTTGATTTTTTCTACACCTTTCTTCCTTTCCTTTTTTCACTCCATTCCAAATTTATGCAACTCTTGTGCTTCCTCTAGCTTGTTATAGCTCATTCTCTCGCTCTAGCTACTTAAATGATCCTCTCTCATAACAATTTGGGTGGATGAACCCCTCATCCATTCCTTTTATCATGAGAGAAGTCTTCCATCTCTCTAGGATATTGCACTTTCCCTCGTTATTGCATACCATGGCTCAAAAAAAAAATTGTAGTAGGAGAGGGGTAGGGTATTACAGAAACCATGAAGGTTTGTGAGCCAAACACTAAACTAAATCCTCCACATGTTTATAAATGCCACAAAAACACCATCCTAGATAAGATGAAATTGAGACAACATAACATGATATACCAAGAAAACATGGGTGTTTGAAATTATATTTAGAAGTGGTTGAAGAGATTGCAAAGCATGTGCCTAAAATAGGACACACTAGAGAAATATTTAGTGAACACATCAACACAATGGACACTTATTGACACATGAAAATTGTTTTGGGAAAAGTCTGGTTGGACATAATCAAGGCTAAAGAGAATATCCTACTCATGCTAGATAAGTTACAATTATTCCTAAGATTGCTAGACCTACACCTACTAAAGATAGAGAACCATCTTGACATCACTCTAGATAATTAATCATAGTAAATATTTCACATAAAATTATAATGATCCATATACCAAACACTCTAGTTTTTTTAAGAATTTTTTCGATATGCATACATGGATATTAAAAAAACTCATGATTTTACCATAGGTGACAAATCAAGAAAAAATTTATTGTGGTTAATCTATCTGAATAAAAAATATGTGGTTAATCTATCTTAATAAAAAATAAATAGAATTTAACCAAAAAAATAAGTCAAGGTCACATGTTTTTCATCTCAATGGTAAATAAAAAAAACTTTATAATATGTGTTTTAACTTGTATCTACTTATATTTTTTTTAAATAAAGATAATATAAAACTCACGTACATATGTATATGACAGGGAAACCATCTTTAATACACCATTTAACTTTGCTCATTCGAAAGTCTACACTAAATCAAATAACTATTTACCCTTTTTAGTATATATTTAGTATATATTGAAACAAAAAAAATTCTTATTTTAAGAAAAAAATAAATAGAATGCATAGTGAATGGATAGAACAAATAATTACACCGAGAACGCTCTATTAATCTCTGATTACAATGGGGATGATCACAATTTATTTCCATGCGGCATAGTGTTGACAGGCATATATATTATATCATTTACAACAAAATTGATCTCTATATAAATTCTAATCTGGAAGAGTATCATTCGAACCTTTTGTTACAGTCAAATCAGTATGAGGAAAAGTACAGTGTTTAGAAGTCTGGTAAGATTCATTTGTAAGCTCTTCATAACGTTCAATTTCCATCTCAGGTAGGGTAGGCTCTAATGTCAATAATGTGGAGTTAAAGCTTACGCTGTTTAGGAAAGAAGTTTAAATTCCCTTCCACAAAAACCAACATAAATCCAACATAAATATGTTTATTGACCAAATATGTTTATGAGAATTGTCAATTTGTTTGTTTATTTCTAAGTAAGTTTGGTTGTGGTAAAGCTACATTATGATAAGTCTAAAAATAACATCTATCCATAACTTAACATTTAGAAGTGTTTTAACTTTAAAAGTGTTTGTGCAGATAAACATAAATATTCATTATTTTAGTTTTGAGTTATATATATTTTTCATTCCATAAAAACAACTTTAAAATTTACATAATACTTCATTATTTTAATTATGGCTTTGTGCATATCTTTTTATTTCATTAAAAATTTATCATAATGTTTGTTACAGAGATAGTTAATTAAATTCTAATTAAAAAATTATAATTAATAGAAAAATTTTAACCTTGAATCTCATACTCTAATTTACATATATCACAGAAGTGGCCCATTAAACTACCAAAAGTAGAAGTAGATTACATATATGAAAACATGTTGCAGAACCTAAATATATCTGATGACAAAGAATTCCACTGAGGGGATCACAGACACAATCTCTTGCAAATCTGAGATCCCTTCCGGATTCTAGCAGAATTATTTTACGTAATAGAGTAGTATTAAGCATCTGCAAACCTTTTTAGCAGGCACTGGTCACTTACATGTAATGTCATTATACATACATATATAAAGCAGTTATTAGTTTTTCAGATCTGAAGCAGCGCAGTGATCGAAGTAGCAGAGGCAACCCAAACCGTGGCACTTACCGTGGCTGGCTTTCTCTTTGTTTATGCAGACTTTAGCGCACTCATCTTCATCATCTGGACAATAAACACCTCCTCCCTTTCTGCTTGATCTTTCGCAAATAAAAGCATAAATTCCATTCTCAAACTCTGTGAACAATATTAGGTTAACAAACAAAACACCCAGACAATATTATGTTAACAAACAAAAAAACCCACAGAATTACTATTCAATTTCAATCACCAAAATCTCCATTTAGTATCAAAATTCAAAAGAAAAAGGCCATGGAATTAAATATACCATTTGAGGATGTCAGCAACAGCACCAACATCACAACTACTACTGCTCTGGTGGCATTCATGGCGGCCGGGAACTTATTCCCACCACAATTTCTCATTCCAGAACCTTCCTGAGATTAAAATAACAGAAGGATTTCATTTATATAGAAAATCAAGTGAGCAAACTTGATAGTATAAGGAAACGCACGATAAATCTGATTATTATGGAGTTTGTCACGATCATGAAAAACTCGAAATCCATTGAAAGGAAGTCAACGAAAGTGGATATTACCATAAGTATAAATTGCGAATCAGAAACCTCTGAATGTAGACTTGCTTTTACCCATGAGTTCATTAGCTTTTACCCAGGAGAGAATTCACCGTAGTTCCATCAGTTGTATCTTTCACACTAGTATTTCAAGCACTTTTCAATGTCAATGGATGTAATAATTCCTAGAGCGTGACTGAACCTCTCAGCACTTTTTCAGTGTCAATGGATGTAATAATTCTCAGAGCCTGACTGAAGATCGAGTGGTTGACATTAGGGATCAAATTTCATGAGAAGCCATTATTTCCTGACTGGTTTTTATACATCATGGTACGGATGTGCGTGTGATTGGACGAAATTGTAACTTTCACTTCAAATAAAAAATTATAAAATAAGTTTAAGCGTTCAAATAATTAAATGAACTCTTTTGTCAATGTCCACGTGGACCTGAGATTCCACTTTCTTATTATGGGAATGAATCCACCTCCCTCTTGTTTCCACTCATACTATTCTGAAGTCTCTGTACCTTCTACTAACACTGTTCCGTAATCGCCTTGGAAGATGGATTTACTTATTATTTTTTAATAAAAAATTTATTAATATAAAATAAAGTACATGTATTCCTTATGTAAGAAAAGAAACACCATGAAGAGTTCATCAAAAGGATGATGATCAGCAATTTTGGCAAATTAATAGAAAATGATCTCACATGTAGTAAAGAAAAATGTTAATTAGTAAAGTTATGTAAATTAAATTACATTAATATTATTATAGAGTGTAAGTGCAATGGTTAAAAACTATGTATTTCTTTTTAAAAATTAGATTAAATTTCATTTTCACTATGATAATTTGGGAAATAGTAATAATATTAGTAGGAATATGAGAATAACTCCCACTTTGGTTGTAACTATTTTATAGTTTGTTAGGGTAGAAAAAATATTAGGTAAGAATAAAAATTAGGTTAAGTGGGTTCATGCATAACTAAAATTAAAGGAAAATGTGACAATACAAAATGATATTATTAATGAGAAATTAGTGCATTTATTATAATGGAATTTATTTTTTATATGGCAATTGTTTACTAAGAAAATGATTTCCACTATGTATGTAGGATAGATTGTTTTACTTAAAAGTGAATAGTAACATATTCTAAAGTGGTAAAGTGATTTAATCATATAGTAAGTTTTATATCCTAACACCTCCTCTTAATGTTTACAACAAAAAATAAATAAACTAACTAAAGGAAAACACAAATTGATTACACACAAAAACTATGAAGTAATGAGAACCCAAGATTCTTCAAAATATTATTCTTTGGAAAAAAATTGTGGAATATGTATAGTTCCATTAAGTTGCTTCATCACCTTCATAAGCATGTACCTCCCAAGTTGAATTTCCAAGTTCTTGTATGGCACCTCCCCAAACTCCTAAATTATAAATCTCCCAAATTAAAATTATTAGATTACAATCCACATACATATCTCATAACCTCATTATTGGACAACATTCCACATGCATGTCCCAAAAACCTTATAAGGGACAATTCCTAGGATCCAAAAACTCGTGAAGTATTTGTGTAACAATTCACATTGGGCTATATCTACACTAGACCCATTGCCAATCCTCAACTATGGGCTTCTTAAAATGTGTAGAATGGCATTTCTTCACTAAGATTGTCACCACTATCAACATACAATGGATTGTAACGCTCCCTCCCATCCCCTTGGACTAATCTTGGTTGATGGTAGGTGTTATTTTTAATTAATCTAACCTCCATGATCTCATTATGGAAATGGGGTTATAAAATTCATTCTCACCCAAAGTATGTGTAGCTCACTTTGGACAAGACCGTCACATTCTGCTCATTGAAAGATTTTCGACAATATAAATTATATCCCAATTTGAATCCTAGATCAAAAGGTAAGACTACTTGAAGTTTGGGCCCCATAATGTTGAAAATGCAGCAAGAAATTCCTAATTTAATATTCCCTTGAATTAAATTAGGAGAAAATAAAAATTCCATGAGAAAATCGAAATTCCACATGACAAGAAAACTTGAATGAGTTAACTGAGGTATTATCACTAAGTTAGCTTAGTTAATTCAAGTTGTGGGGTTAACTTGAGTTGTGTATAGTGATTCATAAATTTTAGGAGCCTAGGTTGAATTAATTTCAATTGTAACAATCTAATTCAGTTAAATTGAGTTAAGATCAGTTAAACTAGTTCCAACTGTTGAAGGAACTAGTGGGAGGTCTAGCAGTGGGGTGCAACTTTAGTGTTTAACGAGTTAACTGATTAATCAACCTAAATTAACTCATGCATGCATGAAATTTGAGTTAACCAGTTGAGATTGGAGGTCAAGGGCAGTGTACTTTCAGTTGTATAATTTTCCAAGTTGTACAGGTGCTGCATGCACTCAAAGGAAGGCCTAAAGGAATTTCGCAATTCTCAATGAGTAATTTCCTTAATTAATATTGGTTAATTCCTCATCAAACAATGCACGGAAATAACAGCTTGGGAAGACTTTAAATTGGCTAAGTTTTTTCCAAAGTCAGCCAGTTAGGTAGAGGATAGAAGATACTTGTGTAGATGGTGCTCAAGCTTGAGCAGGCGTATTGTATTCATCCAGATTATTTGATTAATGCAATATGAATAAGAAGGGGTTTTGAATAGTTGCTTTCCCCTAGATTAATATATGTGTATGTGTGTTAAATATGTTGAAATTGGCAACAATAAGACGCTTATAATTTAATTTTCCCTTAATTAAATTAGAATGAAATTGTAATTCCACGTCACATGACAGTTTGTACGAGTTAACTGAGTTGGGAAGATTTATTTAGCTCAATCAAGTTGAGTTGGGGGTCAAAATGGAGGCATGTAGAGTTCACTCTAAGTTTTAGGGGGTCCAGTTGCAGTTTATTTTGAGTTGTAATTGTTTAACTTAATTATCTGAGTTAAAATTAGTTTAACTAGTTCTAACTAATGGATGAGCTAGTGAGAGGTCTAGTGAATTAAATCTGATTTAATTCACATGCAGTGATCAAATAGATAACTTATAATTCACTATAATATTTTTTCATGTCATTTCTAAGGAAGAACCAATTGAGATTGGAGTTAAAGGGAAGTATACTATCAATTGTATAATTAGAAAATTGTACAAGTCATGCATGAGGTGAGCAGGAGGCCTTGGTTGTATTTCACAATCAATTATTGGGAATTTCCTCATTAATAGGGGCTCAATTCCAGTTAGTAATGCGTAAGAAAGGCTGAACAACCCAGAGGAAAGAAATTGGTTAAATATTTGACCAAACTTGTTGGGATCGAAGTGAGACAGTCAAAGATAGTGTAGAGAGCTCTCAAACCTAAGAGAAGCATTTTATTGTTTCATATTCTTGACTTCATGAAATATACATATAGTGGGGTTTTCAGCTGAGGCTATCCCCATATACATCTTTTTGTTGTGTGATTGAAATTCTTTCTCTTTCTTGTTCATGTGATTGAGCGATAGTAATTGGTTTATGCAATTTGTAGAATAGACTCAAGTATTTTTTTTTAGAATATTACAATATCAATTGAATATATGTGGATTTTATAAATGATATTAGAGCAATAATCACTATAGAAGAGAAGAATATGATTTTTCTTTGAACAGGTGAATCAAATTTGCAGATTTCTTCTTAATTAGGACCAACACCAGATCAGGATGTATTTCTGTTGATTGAGACTCGAATATACCCTTGAGGGTAGTTCGAATTACATAGCTTGGAAGGACAGAATGGAGGCAATGTTGGAGGAAAATAGACTAAAGGAATTTATAGAAAGTGATATTTCCAGGCCCGCAGTAGTAGATGCTAAAACTCTTGATGCATGGAAGAAGAATGTAGTAAAAGAGAGAAGGATTCTGGTAGAATGAGTTCGAGATCATATTTTCTCGAACCTCCATGGAAAGGAAACTCCATATGATAGGTGGAATGCCTTAACATATTTGTTTTAGAATAACAGTGACCAAAATAATTTAGCACTGAAGGAAAAGCTTAGAAATATCAATATGGAGAAAGGTGACATGATACCAAAATGCTTAACGAAGTTCACTCAATGTTGAGATGAGCTTGGAAGTGTTGGTGTGACAATTTCTGAGGATGATTTGGTGAGCCTAGCACTTTTATGCCTTCCCAAGAGCTAGCACAACTACCATGATTTAGTGAATGGGAGGGATAAGTTACCAGAGAGGGAGAGATTGTGGTTTGATTTGGTACAAGAAGAGTTTTGGCAAAACACTAGAGATGGATCCTCATCAAATAATGATGATGAGAAGAAATGTGCCTTGGCTAGAAAGGAGAAGAAATGGAAAGGGAAGGCATTCCATTCCAAATCAAATTATAGTTAGGAAGGAAATAAGAGATACTTGCCAAAGATAAAAAAAATTCACTGACATGAGCTTGGACACTATGCTATAAAGTGTCTACACAAGAAGACCGGCAAGAAGCCCTCATGAGGAGTGGCAAGTGAAGCACTTGCTTCACAATTTGAGTTGTATTTCACTCTCATTTCATGCATGGTGTCATTGGTGATGGGTTTGGTGTGGTACTTAAATAGTGGAGCTTCATTCCATATGACCGACAATAAAGAATTATTCAACAATTTGGAGGATAAGGATCTCCAGATGCACATCGAGATGGGAGATGACGAGAGGTATAGCGCAAATTGCATAGGTACAATTACCTTTCAAAGGGAGTTTGGAAGTCCTCTCACATTAAAATATGTCATGTATGTTCCTGGTTTAAAGAAGAATTTAGTTTCATTTGCTATGCTAGAATACCATGTCTATGATGTGATATTTAGCAAAGGTAAGGAGTTCCTTCATCACAAATCCACAAGACAGGTGAAGAAGATTGGGGTTCAAGTAAAGAACCTCTAAAAATTGGATTTAGAAGATTGTGTTGCCTTGAGCAAGAAAGCAGAGAAGGTGCACCACTGAGACATCGGTGAGTTATGGAATAGAATATTGTGCTATCTACACCATGACACTTTGAAGATCATCCAACAGATTTCTATAGGACTTATCAAGGGTTCACTTGAACAACGAGATACATGCAAAGGGTGTACATTAGGGAAGTACACCAAATCCACCTTTCACGATAAGGAAACACGAGCAAAGGTGATCCTTGAGAGAGTTCACTCAGATGTGTGTGGACCATTATCAATAGCCTCCACAGCAAAACACAGGTATTATTGTATTTTTGTAGATGATTTTTCATGCAAGTATTGGATATTATTCATGCAGAAGAAAGATCAGATGTTCTCAAATTTTTTTTAGTTCAAATAACTTGTCGAGAAAGATATAGGGAAGAAGGTGAAAGATATTAAAATAAAAAATGGTGGAGAATATGTCTCTAACAAATTCAAGAACTGTTTTTCTTCAGAAGGAATTTTACAGGAATTTATTGCACCTCATAACGCTCAAAAGAATGGGGTTGTAGAAAGAAAGAATAGAACTATTGTGGGAGGAGCATGAGCGATATTGCATGATCAAGGCCTACCATTTCATCTGTGGGCTAAAGCATGCAAAACAACAGTGTTTGTGCAAAACAAATTCCTCATCGGATACATCGAATGAGTACACCTAAGGAAGGTTTTTCAAGTAAGAAACCAGATGTGGCATGTTTTAAAATTTTTCGTTCGTTAGTTTATTTTGATGCAACCAAATATTTTAGGAAGAAGCTAGAGCCAACAACTGAGTTGGGAATATTTTTGAGGTACATTGATACACCTCACAACTATTGGGTTAAATTTTGAGCACACGGGATGAAAGTGGTCAGAAGAGGTGTGAAATTTGATGAAGAGAATGCCATGAGAATTTCCCTTAAGAGGGAGCTTCAGTTGCATGCAATTGAGGAGCTCTTGGCTCCAAAAGAAGAACCTCTAGATGTGGAGAAACCACAAGAAGAGGAACATAGAGTGGAAGTGACCACTCATGTAGATCCATCCAGAGATCGAAGGAAGTGCACCAGAGAGGCTGACATGTTGGTGCTTGATGATAGAGATAATGTGGGATCACCCACATCACATCGCAGGTAGAGAAGGTCCCCAGAGCGGTACCCTGGCTACATGGATATTATGAGCGAGAGAGTAGACATAGAGCCATCCTTTTTCAAGGAAGCAGTGTAGCAACCATTTTGGATTGATGCCATGGTTGAGGCGTATGACTCCAATATTAGAAAAAATGCATGGGAAGTTGTCCCAATACCAGAGGGGAAGTTGGTTGTAGGATCTCGATGGATCTACAAGGTGAAGTAAGAAGTAGACAGGAGTGTGGAGAAACACAAGGCCATATTTGTGGCTAGAGGGTTCTCTCAGGTGGAGGGGATTGATTACGATGAGACATTTGCACCAGTCACAAGTTAATCATCAATCATATCCATCCTTGAACTTTCAGCGTAGATGGGATGACAGATACATTAGATGGATGTAAATACAACCTTCCTCAATGGATTGATTGAGGAAGAGGTGAACATTGAGCAACCAGAAGGTTTTGAGAACTTCGACAGAGAGTCACATGTGTGCAGACTCAAGAGAGTGTTGTATGGACTGAAACAAGCACCTCGTGCTTGGTACACTATGATCGAAAGCTAGTTCACCAAGTTAGGCTTCACCAAGACTAAAGCAGATGTGAACCTTTACCATATTGTGGTAGAAGGTAAAATTTTGATAATTTTACTTTATGTTGATGATTTGATACTGACAGGTGATAAGCAACTCGTCAAGTCTTGCAAAGAGGATCATGCAAGAGAATTTGAGGTGAATAACATGGGGCTCTTGCACTATTTTCTAAGATTGGAAGTTTGGAAAAGAGACAGGGATCTATTTGTATCTCAGGGAAAGTATGCCAACAAGATTTTGAAGAAGTTCCACATTGAGGGCAACAAACCCATGGAGACTCCTCTAGCAGTAAACTGGAGGAAGGCGAATGCTAATTTAGGTGAAGTAGTATATGCTACCATATACATGAAGCTTGTGGGTTCACTCATGTATTCCGTCAACACATGACCAGACATATGCTATCTAGTTAACCAACTTAGTCAAGTTATGGTTAAGCCTACCAAGCTCTTTTGGAAGGAAGTCAAGCATATGTTGAGATACCTCAGAGGCACTATAGAGTTTCAGCTATGGTACAGGAAGAAAGAGGGAGTGAAGCTTCAAGGATTCATAGATGTTGATTGGGTAGGGAGTCCATCCGACATGAAGAGCACATCAGGGGGCATCTTTAGCATTGGGTTAGCAGCATTTTCGTGTTACAACAGTAAACAAAGATCAGTTGCACTCAACTCAGCATAGGCAGAGTACATGGCTGCTAGTCAGGAAGCATGTGAGGCCATATGGACGAGGAAGATACTTGTTGGTTTGCATGGCTGACATATGGATCCGATGGTGATTTATTGTGATAACAAGAGTTGAATCAAACTCTCGGTTAATATAGTTTTTCATGATAGGTATAAGCATATTGATATCCAGTATCATCATCTCAAAGATTATGTACAAGGAGGATTATGTCATTAGAGTACATTCCCATAGAGGAGCACGATGCACACATATTGACAAAGGAACTGTCAAGAGGAAAATTTGAGTTCCACATAGGTAGGGTTAGGGTAGAAGACAATCCCTTTCTTGTTGAGAGGGAGTGTTGAAATTGGAAACAAGAAGAAGCTTATAATTTAATTTTCCCTTAATTAAATTAGAAGGAAATTGTAATTCCACATCACACGATAGCCTGTACGAGTTAAATGAGTTGGGAAGACTTATTTAGCTCAAAAAATTTGATTTGGGGGTCAAACTAAAGGCATGTATATTTCACTGTAAGTTTTAGGGGCTCCAGTTGCAGTTTATTTTGAGTTGTGATTGTTTAACTTAAGTATTTGAGTTAAAATTAGTTGAACTAGTTCTAACTGATGGGTGAGCTAGTGAGAGGTCCAGTGAATTAAATCTGATTTAATTCACATGCAGTGTTCAATTAGATAACTGATAATTCACTATAAATAGTTATTGCATGCCAGTTCTAAGGAAGAACCAGTTGATATTGAAGTTAAAGGGAAGTATACTATCAGTTATATAATTATAAAATTGTACAGGTCATGCATGAGGTGAGAAGGATTCCTTGGATGTATTACGCAATAAATAATTAGGAATTTCCTAATTAATAGGGGATCGATTCCATTAGAAATGCAAAAGCAAGGCTAAGGAGCTGAGAGGCAAGAAATTGGTTAAGTATTGGACCACACTTGCTAGGATCAAAGTGACAGAGTCAGAGATAGTGTAGAGAGCTCTCAAGTCGTAGAGAAGTATTGCATCATTTCATATTCTTGACTTAATACAATATACATATAGCGGTTTTTTTAGCTGAAGCTTTCGCAAGATGCATCTTTTTGTTTTGTGATTAAAATTATTTATCTTTCTTTTTCATGTGATTTTGTGATTGTAATTGGTTTCTACTATTTGTAGAATAGATTCAAGTATTTTGTTTTAGCATATTACAAGATCAATTCAATCTATGTGATTTTCTACAAAATCACGATGTATGTTTTTTATATGTGTTATAGATCGTGAATTTTCTTCCACATATGAGTAGAGTAGATTTGTTTAACACCCCCATCTGACACCTACCCAAGTAACCGACCAATCGGGGTAACTATGCGACAAAAGGATACTAGGATCATATTCAACCTCCTAGGTGACCTTAAGGAAGTGGAACCAACCGAAACACATCATACAAACTATCCACATCAACAACAAGTCTCCCATGAACCATCCCAACCACTCAGGTAACTAGCCCCTTGGTCCCACTGAGCTTTTAGCCCACATAACCCCCGGAAAATCACACAATATGGTCATGAGTGCATCTGGGAGGCTCTAGATTCACGCATAAGCCTGCATGCCTACATCCAGGGACTAAATTTCCCTGATCTATGCTTGCGTCTAGGGACTAAATTTCCCTAACCCATGCCTATGTCCACAGGATTTAAGGCATGCTTTCAGGCCTAGAGCCCAGGCCACTGCCAAGAACTCAATGACAAGTTCAGAAATGAAATAAAACAATGAAACAATGATGTTTTTTAAAAAACCATGACAAGGCTTCGACTAGACCCTTGCTAGCCATGACAGGAATTTCATCAAACATATCACAAATATGTATTCTATAGGTGTAATTAACAGATCTGAGAATAGGGGTCTCATACTTACCTAAGAATCACTAAGAAACATTGTTCCCTTACATCATTAGTTGTAATGTCATCTATTAGGTAATAGATACATTATTTATTAATTTACAAATAAAAACATGAGGAGAGCCATACATCATCACTGTACATGCTTATAACCATCATAATAACAAAACAAAACTCTAAGATACAACAACCATAGAACCCACATATAAAGGAGTACATTTACACATAAAATGTCAAGGAGATAACCTCTTATTGATGAGTGCAAAAACCAACCCGGGAAGGGACTTCCACGTTCCACCCAACCATAGATTAGTTGAGCCAAATCTCTCTTCATCCAATCACCCCCGTGCCATATTCCAAGAATGGATGTTGGAATCAAACCAAAAGAACCAACCAGGGTATCTAGAGGCTAAAACACCTCACCCTCATCAATACAAATCAGGCTTTACCATAATCCACAATGGATCACTAGGCCAAAATTATGAACATGTCATAACGGGATTTACCATGATGTCCACCAGATCAATAGGCCAAAACAAGCATGGATGCCACCAAATTTCTCCAGCTACAGAGTGAGGAATTTTCTTGTCTCTTAGTCTCTAAGTCTTTACCGCAATCCACAGTCTAATCTAGGGGTTACTAGGCCCTAAACCGAGACATAATCTCCAGGTTTTACTGTATATCTCAACCCAAGATTTCTAGGCCTTGTGGAGAGCACCCACCTCTCAGGATTTACAAAAATCCACACCGGATCACTAATCCCTAAACTGAGGCAACACAATATTTGAATTTACCGTAACCAACAGTTTGGTTCAGGGGTTACTAGGCCATGTGTTCTATCATTTCTAAGATCCACCTCACTCAACTTTGAATCCATATGGCTATCTATCTCAACCAAAACATGAGAACTACATCACGCCATATCTATCCATAAATGGAAAGGCTAGGATGAAAACACTATCACACCTAGAAAAACCCATGCCATGATAGAAAAGAACAACATGCAATACCATGCATGTAAAATCTAGCAAGGAAATCACACATGCAAATCGATACCTACAAAGAATCTCGTAGTAGTTTCCTGATCCTGCTCTTCCTTGCTTTCCCCTTCCTTCCTCTTACCTTCTTTTCCTTTCTTGATCCAATGCGAAAGTGCTCCAGGAAAACTTTGAGTGTCCAAGAGTGTGTGAGAGAGAGAGAGAATAATGAGAGAGATCCAAAACTGAACTGACAAAAGGTACCAACTGATCCTCAAAAGCCTTATTATTGATGAGGCCTCTATTTTCTTCATTTTCCATTATTTTCCTTCATTTTCCTCCTCACCTCCAACCTGTGACCTTCATCTCCATTTTCTCCTAATTTCCATTATTCTCATAAATAAATGTGCCAAAAATTGCATTTTCCTTTCCAAAGCCTTTTCCATTTCTTTTTCCAATTTCCTTAGCCATAATAAACCAAATGAATAACCACTAAGATTTTTCTTCCAACATTCAGCTTGGAATAAGTGTCCCATCAACCGTGGTTATTTGTTTTTCCTTCATTAAATTTTATTACTTGTAATTTTTTTCAGGGTTGATACATAACCCTCCCCCTTGGGGGACACCGTCCTCAGTTTTCAACCACACATATACCTTAGAAAAACCACTTAAAAGAAAAAAAATTGCCCAAAGAGCATTATAACATAGCTCGATGCAATATTTACAATGATCATCCTCCTAAAAAGAAAACCAACATGACAACATAACAACATGAAAACTACACTCACATGACACCCATACCGCTTATTGGAGCTTGATAACATATCTCATGGATATACTTACATCCATATATGTATGTACATATATCAAAACACCACACCAAAATAGATGCCAAAACATATACCAAACATCATCCCAAAACCGATTTTCCTCAACCGGAAAACAAGGAAGGATACATAGCCCACGTATAATATGCCATCTCCCATATAGCTTTTTTGGGCCCAAATTGATTCCATTGCACTTTAACTTGCTCTATTGCTCGGTTTCAGAGCATGATCACCTTTGTATAAAATATACACAGAGGCTCTGGGTGGAATTCTCTATCTGGCTCCACCGTTAATATAGACCATTCAATCACATGATTAGAATATTTAACATACTTCTTAAGAAACAATATATGAAAAAAATCATGGACTTTAATTGTAGAAGGTAGTGAAATTCAATAGGCTACTGGCCCAATCCTCTCAATAATCCTGAAGGGTCTACAAAATCATGGTGGTATCTTGGCACATGATCCAACCCACAAGGAGATCTTCTTGGGCTTGATGCATAAGTACACATGTTCCCCAACCTGAAACTCCTTAAACAACCTTTTTTGGTTTGCATAACTCTTCTGCCTATTTGGCATTGATTTCAAATTATTCTTCATCACCTGGATTTCTTGCTCCATATTTTCCAAAATGTCTGGTCCAATCAATACCCTGTTAACCAAATTACTCCAACTGATGGGAGTATTGCAACTCTATTCATACATTGCCTCAAACAGACCCATCTTCAAGGACTCCTAGTACCCATTGTTGTAGACGAACTCTACCAGTTGAAGGTACTCTTACCACTTTCGTTGCTGATGCATCACGTGCATCCTCAACATGTCCTCCAAGCCAATGTTGACCCTCTCAATCTGTCCATTTGTATACAGATGATAAGTTGTGGTGAATGCCAACTTGGTGCCCTAACTTGCAAACAACTCCTTCCAAAACTTGGAAGTGAACTTCGCATCCCTGTATGGCACAATATTCTTTGGAACACCATGCAATTTGACCACATCTCTAATGAACACCTATGCCACATCGCTAGCGGAATATGCAGTCTTCAATAGAATGAAGTGTGCATCCTTTGTCAACCTGTTCACAACAACCATGATGGAACCATGTTGTCTAGTTTTCCTGGAAAAACCTGTGATGAAATCCATGGAAACTACCTCCCATTTCCACTCTGGAATCACAATCGGTTGTAGAGTCCACTTGGGTGCCTACATTCTTCCTTAACCATTTGACAATCCAAACACCTGGCTACAAACTCTGCCACATCCTTCTTTAGATTCGACCAATAATAGAACCTCTTTACTATAGTCAATGTCTTCTATTAGCTTGGGTGACCAAAATATGGTTTCGCATGAAACTCCCTCAATATTACCTTCTTCATCTCAATTTTATCTGGCACATAGATCATATCTCTAAATATGACCAATCCATTTGCCATGAGACAGTAGTCCACGTCCTGTATACCTTCACCTATACCTATACTTGTACCTGCACCTGCACTCTTCTACAACATGTGCACAATCTCCATATACCTGTCATCATGCCAACCTACCTACAAGATCTTATCCTATAAATTTGTCCTGTAGGAGCTCATATTTTCTATGTGATTTACATGTACCTTCCTATGAAGAGAAACTGTGACCTTGTTGTCCTTTCCCTTAATGTACTTGATCTCTAAGTAAAACTCACTAATCCTGGCCAACCATATAGCTTTTATGGCTTTCAGATTCAGCTGGTGAAACAATTATCTAAACCTAATGTGATCACTCATTAGTACAGACCTCTTGCCAATAAGGTAGTTCCTCCACATCTTCCATGCATATATGATTGTTGCTAGCTCAAGATCATGTGTAGGGTAGTTCTGCTTGTGCTTGATTTGTTTTCGTGACTTATAGCATACCACCTGTCCTTCCTTCATAAGGATCCAACCAAGTCTTCTCTTGCAAGCATCTGTACATACTACAAACTCATCGTACATATCTGCAATGTTTAACACTGAAGAATTTATCAACAACTGCTTAACCTGCTCAAAAATGGCCTCATACTTCTTATCCAATTAAACTTCTTACCTTTCCTATGAAATGATGTAATAGGATAAGAAATATGTGAGAAATTACCAATGAAACTCATGTAATATCCTTCCAACCCCGTGAAGGATCTCACCTCATCTACATTTCTAGGAGTTACCGACTCCATGATGGCCCTTCTCATTTTTGGATCTAATGCAATGTGATCCTTGAAGACAACATGTCCCAAGTAATGTACCTCAATCTAGAAGAAACTGCATTTGCTGAGCTTAGCATACAAATGATGCTCTCTCAACAATCTCAACACTGCTGCCAAATTCTTGGCATGCTATTCCTCATTTTTAGAGTATACCAATATGTCATCAATGAACACAATAAAAAACTTTTCCAAATAAGGATACAACACATTGTTCATCAAACATATAAATGTAGCTGGAGCATTAGTCAAACCAAATGGAACTACACCAAACTCGTAATGCTCATACCTGGTCCTGAATGTGGTCTTATATATGTCCTCTTGTTTGATGCATACCTGATGGTATCCTAATCCCAAGTCGATCTTATAGAACATTTTTTCTCCCTTCAACTGATCAAACAATTCATCAATCCTTGGCAATGGATACCTTTTCTTGATGTTCACGTTGTTCAACTGCCTGTAGTCAATTCACAATCTGAGAGTACCATCTTTATTTTTCACAAACAACACTGGTGTGACCCATGGTGATACACTTGATCTAATGTAACCTTTGTCAAGCATCTCTTTCAACTGCAACTTCAACTCTACCAACTCAAGTGTGCTCATCCTCTAAGGCTATTTTGATGTTGGAGCTACCCTTGGTACCAACTCAATAGAAAAGTCTACATCCCTATGAGGTCGAACCTATGAAATTTATGCAGGAAATACATCCTGAAAATTATGTAGAATTGGGTATCTGCTCAAAGCATCTACATCCTATACCTCCTTACCTTTGTCACTAGAAATATGCACTGCAAATAACACACATCCTTTCCTGTGACTATGCTTGGCCTACATAGTTTTCACCATCATAACTGATTTGGCTTTATTCCTTCCTTGTAAGACTCTTGGTTCCCCATTATCATACAATCACTATTTTGATTTGTCATAAAAATCCACCTTCGTCCTATGAAGGTATAGCCATTCCATACCCAATAGCATACTATATGATCCCAATGGAAATATGTTCAAGTGCGTTGTTGTAGGAATACCGTTTAACTCAAATGCACAAGATCTTACCCAATGGTGAACTCTTTTCTTTATACCTGTAGCCAATTGAACTAACCAAGATTATGCATGCACTTATTAATTCAAACAACACTTATCCACCAAGTTAGGACTAACATAGTTATAATTAGATCCAGGGTCAATCAAAAAAGAAATAACTTGATCACGAAGCTGACCATCCATATCAATGATTGATGCCTGGTGTTATTCCTTCTTGTTGTCCATGACTGCATAAATGCAAGGAATTCCCTTCCCAACATCCCCATTAGTATGTGCCTCCTATTCACTATATATCTAAGTCCTACGACCCTAATTTTGTAGAAAATCTCTCTTAAGGTGCTCCTTACCACATGTACAACACTCCAACCATCCAATACCCTCACCTATATCTTGTTGTTGTGATCCATGTCCCTGTCTAGTTGCATTAAACTTGTTTTGTGGTTCGACGTTTTCTTTCTCCTTTGCATTATGAGGCCTTGCTCTTTTCGGCTTCCATTTACCTTTACATTTGTCCTTCCCTTTCCATCCTTGTTTAGATTTATTCTTACCCTTTGATTGTTCATAACAATGCTTCAACTTCCCAATGACTTCCTCACGTGACCGAGGCTCATCATACTCAATCTGATCTCTAAATTCTAATGGAAAACTACTGAAAAATCACTTAAATTTAGTCTTCTCATGTTCAAGATGCAATACATACCTCAATATCTCCATAAATTTTGTCGTGTACTATTCATCTGTAATTCATCCCATATTTGGCTCATAGAATTATTTGGCCTTACTTTCATAGTACCTTTTTGACAAGTATTTCTTCTTGAAAATTATTTTTAACTCATGCCAACTCAAGTCCTATGTCCTGATGTGTCTTACCTCACATCTTCCCACCAAATATCTTCTTTACCTCCAATGTTGAAGATAGCTACTTTCAGATTCATATTATCTGTGTACTCATGCAACTCAAAGAAATTATTCATCCCAAGTATATGGGCTTCTGCCTATTCTTGTTTCTTCAATTCCCCATCAAAATTAGGTGGATTTGATTTCTTAAATTCATATAGCAAGTGTCCACTGTCACTCCTTCTATAAGGATGATAATGATGGTGATCATGATATCTATCCAAACTAGAACTAGAATAGTACTTGTACTCATCACCCCTCCTATTCGGAGTGTTCAACATCCTGCCATATCTCACTGGGTCAGCTCTATACAATATGTGTCTACCAGAAGACCTAATTCCAAATTCCCCATTAGTTATGTCCTCCTGTCCATGGTTGATCCAAAGTGGCCCTTGCCAGTGCAATTATGAAAAAATCTGAAGAATTATTGCATTAACCTCTGACTGTTTCTCTTGTGCCTGTATGATCATGCCATTATCTTCCTTACAACTCCTTATTTATTCCTTTAAGATTCTCATTTTTTTTCCAAATTAGAAGAGTGCCCACCATGCTGCTCATATGATTCCTAGGGATAGTCTTTCTAGTCTACCATCTTGTTATTCATTTTGATCTCTTTCCTGGAAGGCATAATATGCCAGCTAAAACAAATCATAATAAACCAATGTACCTTAGTATAATTTGGGGAGGATGCCTCATCTACAATATCATCCAAATGAACGTGATAAATGTATAAACATAATCATAACAACATATAGACATATAAAAAATAAATATACCAATCACATAAGCATCATTCTAGCTGGAGTCCAATCATCACTGCATGACCATATCACTACACATAATATCACCTCATGCATGATGAGATCAACCATACCAACGTACGTAAACAATACACAATCATAAGCATAGAGGATACACAAATGTACACACAGACAATATACAACCATAAAAACATGTAATCAAGCATAAATGGACAATACTTGTAACAACATGTAACAACATGTAAACAAGCAGACAAGGACGATACATGTAGGCACTTGAGATTTATAAACAACATGTAACCTATCATACACTCATGACGACATAGTGTACAACAACACCATCAACCTACACATGATGACATCACTGTAACCATGACTAACACTGTGCAGATGCAATGGACACATACACCACAAGTAGGATAAACACATATGAAACCAACAGAAAAGCATGACCAACACACCGCCCATCCAGTCTAAGGGGTCAACCATGCTCTGATACCACTTTGTAACACCATGATCCCACACCTACCAAAGTAACCGAAAAAACTGGGGTAAGTATGTGACACGAGGATACTGGGATCAGATTTAACCTCCTAGGTGACCTTATGGAAGTGGAACCAATGGAAAAACATCATAAAAACCTTCCACATCAGTAAAAATACTCCAGGAACCATCCCAACCACTCAGGTAACTAGCACCTAGGTACCACTGAGCGTTTCACCCACTTAACCCCTAGATGCTCCCATAATATGGTCATGAGTGCATCTGGGAAGCTCTAGATGCATGCATAATCTCGAATGCCTACTTCTAGGGACTAAATATCCATGACATGTGCATGCGTCCACTGGATTTAAGGCACTTTTTCAGGCCTAGATCCCAAACTACTGCTGAGAACTCGATGACAAGTTCATAAATGAAATAAAACAATGAAACAATGATGTATTTGCAAAAACCATGACAAGTCCTCGACTGGACCCCTCCTAGCCATGACAGGAATTTCGTCAAACATATCACAAATATGTATTCTACATGAGTAAAAAATAGGTCTAAGCATAGCGGTCTCATACTTATGTGAGAATCGCTAAGAAGCATTTTTCCCTTACATCATTAGTTTCAGTATCATCCATTAGGTCATACATACATTGTTTATGCATTTACAAATAAAAACATGAGATCCATACATCATCACTGTCATAATACATGTTTAGAGTCAACATAATAACAACAAAAATCTCATGGATAAAATAGTCATAGAATCCATATATAAACAAATACATTTACACATAAAATTTTATTGAGATAACCTCTTATTGATGAATGAAAAAACCAACCCGGGATGAGACTTCCACATTCCACCTGACCATAGATTGGTTGAGCCAAATATCTGTTTAGCCAATCACCCTCGTGCCATATTCTAAGCATGAATGTGGGACTCAAATTGAAAGAACCAACCAGGGCATCCAGAGGCTAAACCACCTCACCCTCATCAATAGAAATCAATATTTACTGTAATCGACACCAAATCACTAAGCTAAAACAATGAACATGTCATAATAGGATTTACTATGATTTCGACCTGATCACTAGGCAAAAACAAGCATGGATGCCACTGGATTTCTCCACCTACACCATGAGGAATTTTATTGTCTCATAGTATCTCAGGATTTACCGCAATCCATAGTCTTATCCAGGGATTACTAGGCCTTAAATAAAGACATACTCTCCATGATTTACCATATATACCAATATGATATTCCTAGGCCCGATGGACAGCACCAACCTCTCAAGCTTTACTGCAATCCACACTTGACCACTAGGCCCTAAACCGAGGAAACACATTATCCGGCCTTACCAAAAACCACAATATGGTTCAGAGGTTATTAGGCCATGTGTTCTATAATTTCAGAGATCCACCTAACTTAGCTTCGAATCATTCCAGAAATCCAGCTCAACCAAAACATGAGTACTACATAGCACCGTGGCTATATAGAAATGGCAAGGCTAGGCTGGAAAACACTACCACACCTGGAAAAACCCATGCTATGGAAAAAAATAACCACATGCAATACCATGCATGCCAAATCTAACAAGGAAATCACACATCAAGATCAATACCTGCAAAGAATCCCACTATAGGTATGTGATCCTGCCCTCCCTTTCTTGATCTGTTCATCCTCTTGCCTTCTTTTCCTTTCTTGATCCAATTCCAAAGTGATCCAAGAAATATCTAAGTGTCTAAGAGTCAGAGAGAGAGAGAGAGAGAGAGAATAATGAGAGAGCTCCAAAACTGAACTGAAAAAAGGTACCAACTGATCCTCATAAGCCTTTTTATTGATGAGGCCTCTATTTTCTTCATTTTCCTCCTCACATGCAACCTGTGACCTTTCATCTCCATTTTCTCCTAACTTCCATTATTTTCATAAATAAATGTGCCAAAAATTCCATTTGCCGTCATTTCCTATGCCAATTTCCTTAGCCATAATAAACCAAATGAACACCCACTAGGATGTTTTTCCCAACATTCAACTTGGAATAAGTGTCCCATGAACCGTGTTTATTAGTTTTTCCTTCATTAAATTTTATTACATGGAACTTTCACCAAGGTTTTTACAATTTGAGTCTTATGTTGTAGTACATTACATGAGCAGTTCTGAATCTACAATTACTTTATGCATGGTATCAGAGTTGGATTCACAGTGGAGAAGAAAATTTGAAGTTGTCTATGCAGGAGGAATGAGCTTGGAGGATA
Organism: Pinus albicaulis; assembly: GCA_034641835.2. Taxonomy (NCBI): domain Eukaryota; kingdom Viridiplantae; phylum Streptophyta; class Pinopsida; order Pinales; family Pinaceae; genus Pinus; species Pinus albicaulis. Next base: position 319,162,723 of record CM076573.1, read on the forward strand.
TATTATGAGCTAGCAAGACAGGATTGAATATGCCCTTGAGGGTAGCTTGAATTATATTGCTTGGAAGGACCACATGGAGGTAGTCCTGGATGATAATGGGTTGAAGGAATTCATTGACAATGATATCCCGAGGTTGGAAGAAATTTATTTTCAGAATCTGGAAGATTGGAAGAAGATTTTAGCCAAGGCGAGGAAGATCATATTGGAGGGAGTAAAATACCATATTGTCTCTAATCTCCATGATAAATAAAATTCATATGCAATGTGGAAAGAATTGACATATTTTTTCTAGAACAATAGTGACCACAAGAAGCTGGCACTCAATTACAAGCTTCGAAATATCAATATGCACAAGGGTGACACAATACCACGGTACCTGAGAAAGTTCACACAATTTCATGATGAACTTGGGAGTGTCAGTGTTACTATTGTAGAAGATGATTTGGTAAGCCTAACACTTCTAGGCCTTCCCAAGAGCTGGCACAACTACCATGATTTGGTAAATTGGAGGGAGAAGCTACCAAACTGGGAAATACTATGATCTAACTTGGTATAGGAGGAGTTCAGGAGGAACACCATAGATGGTACCTCATCCAAGGGTGAGGAATAATAAAATTTTGCCTTCGCCTGAAAGGAAAATAAAGGGAAATGGAAACAATCCCAATCCAATGGAGATTCTAGTCAAGGGAGGAAAGAATAAATACTTGTCTAAAATCAAGTGATTTCATTGCCATGAACTGGGACACTATTCCATGAAGTTTCCACATAAGAAGGTGGGAAGATGAAGCTCTAGCTTCACAGTTTGAGCTTTATTTTACCCTCGTTGCATGCATGCCGAGCACAGTGATGGGTATTTTGTGGTATCTAGATAATGGTGCCTCATTCCATATGATGGGAAACTGATGATTTTTTCAATGAATTAGAGGAGAAGGACCTCCAGATGCACATCGATATGGGATATTATGGGAGTTATAACATGACCGACATCGATACAGTTACTTTTTAGATGGATTCTGGCTCCCCTCTCAGACTCAAGGATGTGATGTTTTTTCTGGGTCTAAATAATAATTTGGTTTCCATCACAGTGTTGGAATACCATGGCTACGATGTGATATTCAACAAAGGAAATGTTTTCCTGAGGCACATATCCATGGAACAAGTGAACATATTGGGGTTTAGGTGAATACGATATACATGTTGAATGTCTAAGACTATGTTGCTTTGAGCACAAAGGCAGAGAAGTTGCAGAGCCAAGATATCAGTGAATTATGGCTAAGAATAATTTGTCATTTTCACCATGGAGCTTTGAATATCATGAAACATATCACCATAAGACTCCCCAACAGAGCACTAGAGCAGCAGAATACATGCAAAGGGTGTACCTTATGGAAGTACACAAAATACACCTTCAATGATCAGGATAATAGGGTGCATGCAATCCTTGAAAGGATCCACTCTGATGTCCATGGACCTTTCTTGAAAACTTCCATGAAAAAGCACAGGTATTATGTTATATTTGTATATGATTTCTCACGTAAGTGTTGGATTTTCTTCATGTAGAAGAAAGACTAGACATTATCCAAATTTATTTAATTTAGAGCACTTGTTAGTAAAGTAAATGACATGAAAGTGAAGGATCTGAAGAGCGATAATAGTACTGGTGAATATGTGTCGAATGAGTTGAAAAACAATTGTGAAAAGGAAGGAATTTGACGGGAGTTGACAACACCCCATAAACCACAACAAAAATGGGTGGATAATAGGAAGAACAAAAGTATTATGGGAGCTACATGGGCGATATTACAAGACCAGGGCCTACCTTTGCACTTATTGGTCAAAGAATGCAACACAATAGTATATCCTCGTTGGATTCTCGGAATGAGCACACCAGAAGAAGCATTTTCATGGAAGAAACTAGATGTGTCACACTTCCAGATCTTTGGTTCATCATTTTACTGTCATGTTTTCAAGGAATCAAGGAAAAATCTAGAGCCAACAACATAACTGGGAATATTTTTGGGGTACACTACTACACCTCACAACTATCAGGTGTAACTTCCATCTCTCAGGATGACAATTTTTTGTAGAGATGTGAAGTTTGATGAATAGAAGGAAATCAAGTGTTCCCTTTATATGGAGCTTTAGTTTCATTTAGATCAGGATATTTTGAATCCAAAGGAAGAACCTCAAGAAGATGTGGAGCAACCACAAGCAGAGGAGCAAAGAGTGGATACATCCACTCATTTAGAGACATCCAATGAAAAAAGGAATTGCACGATTGAAGCTAACAGATTATTGCATGATGCTAGAGAGAATATGGGAGCACCCAGATCACAACACAGGAATAGGAGGTCATTGGATTGGTACATAGGCTACATGGATTTGATGAGTGAGCTAATAGAGAAAAAAACATCTTCATTTGAGGAAGCAGTGCAAAAAATACTGTGGGTTGATTTCATGGTAGAAGAATATGATTCCATAGTCAGAAACAATGTTTGGGAAGTGGTCCCAAGACCAGAGGACAAGTCATTGGTGGGTTTGTTATGGATTTACAAAGTGAATCAACAAACATATGAAAGCATAAAGAAACACAAGGTTAGATTTGCTACTAAGGGTTCTCTCTGGTCAAGGGAATTGACTACAAGGAGACCTTTGCTCCAGTAGCAAGGTACTCTTCTATCATATAAATTTTATCACTTGCAGCACAAATGGGATGGAATATCCATCAGATGGATGTGAGGACAACATTCCTTAGTGGATTGATTGAGGAGGAGGTGTACATTAAAGAATTGGGAGAATTTGAGACCTTCTATTAAGAGTCGCATGTGTTCAAACTCAAGCAAGATTTGTATGGATTGAAAAAAGCACCTCATGCTTGGTACACCAGGATCAATATCTACCTCACTGGTTTTGGCTTCACCAAAAGTGAAGCAGATGAAAACCTGTGCCACATTATGGTAGAAGGTACATTTTTTATTATAGTAGTATATGTTGATGACTTGATTTTGACTGGTGATGAAAAACTTATCATTTCTTGAAAGGAGGATATTGCATGAGAGTTTGAAATTAAAGACATGGGGTTAGTGAACTATTTCCTTGGTTTAGAAGTACATCAGAGAGAAGGGAAACAATTTTTCTCTCAAGTAAAGTATGCCAATGAGATACTGAAAAACTTCTGCATGGAGTAGCAAACACATATACACTCCTCTAGCAGACAGTTGGAGGAAGGAGGATGCCACTTCAAGTGAGGAAGTGGAGGCCACTATTTATAGGAATATTTTGGGTTCACTTGTGCATTTGTTGAACACATGAACAAGCATGTGTTATGCATTTAACCAACTTAGTGAGGAAATCATTAAGACAACCAAACTATATTGGAAGGCTACGAAAATTGTGTTGAGATATCTCAGAGGCATTACTTAGTTTGGTATTTGGTACAAAAAAATAGAGGGAGTGAAGCTTTTAGGCTTGACAAATGTAGATTGGGAAGGGAGTCCATCATATTATAAGAGTCCACCTCAAATCATGTCAAGGGTCCCACCAAGTCTTGTATATACATGCAAATAAATTATTTCCCATCTAAATATAAATATGGTTTCCCGGCATGCACTCCACCAACGGAACCTACACACGCACATTCAAAGAAACCTTTGACACACCTTAGTGGTGCAACAAAAAACTTGGCAGTAGGTAATGAACATTTCCCATCCCATGCCTTCTATTGACCTTGCTCACTTCCATAGGAATCATTAAGAAAACCTGGTGTGGCATGATGTGAAAATCCAAGTCAGGTAACAATAATATTCATGTCCATTCTTCCATTAACTCCCCCCATTGCAAAACTCTTGAGCTTCCTTTATAATTTTTTAAGGCTTGTTCAGCATGAGTATAGGCCTATTTCCCTGTGATTCTTTTACTCATGAATTTAAGGATTTAATGTATTTTTTCCAAGCTTCCTTGAATCCTATTATTTCTCAAAACATTATTCGATAATGAAGTGAGTCTCTCATTTCCACTCTAATATTCAGACATAATCCATGGATATGATACAATCCATTAAAGATATGAAAATTCCATTTTATAGTAAATAAAACAATCCAAGCAATTAATAATATTGCTCTACATTTTAATCATAGTAACAACATACAACACCATAGGATGGGTTCAAGACAATACCATCAAAACCAATGATAAAAACATATCAGGAAATATAAAAGGAGACAATTTTCTTAACTAGTAAATAACCTTGGCCATGCAAACAATGAATTCTACACATTATAAATTATCTCTATGACCCACAAAAATACAGACAAACCAAAGGGTATCCAAGCCCCTCACACCATGTGAACAATGATATATATCTCTCATTCAGGACAATCAATAATAACATAATTCCTACATAAGAAATGTTAATATAACCATTGTTATAACCCACAACAACATCATTCATTATTCACAATTCATTATGCAAAGTAATTATACTTATTTGTATAGCTTAACTGACTAGAAACTGAGGGAGGGGCTTCCACTCTCCACCCAACTATAAGCCAACTACACTGAAATATTTCTTGAAGTTGGACACCCCTGAGTTGGATTTAGAGCCCGAGAAGTAAACGGTTCAAGATATTTTAAACTGATGTGAATCAATATGATCATATAGGAATCTAGATACCACCCCATCTACACCTACTTAGTACAAGATTATATTCCCAAGTTATCCACCAATTCAACAAGGATTCCAGAGCACACTAAATCTCCATATACTAACCCCTTATATATGATAAACACATAGAGCTTCCCTCTACTAACCAGGAATCCAAAGCATATTATGTTTCCACCTACTTAACTCTGTAGGTCTCAATAATACACTGAGTCTTAACCTCCTTATTTCACTTCAACCGTGCTCCTCATCACACTCCTTTGTTAATGTTATTCCCAACATTATTCTTCCTACAAATTTTCTTTTAATTTCTATATTCCTATCCCAAAATGTCTACAATGATAGAACACTATCACATGTTTTTGTTTTCATTCTTAATCTTAGCTATGCTTTGCTAGCACATATCAACCGTCTGAATGTTATTTTCCTTTTCTATGTGAATCCTCCCTTTTCCTATTGGTTTCCCTTTTTCCTTCCCCAACCCCCCCACTTCCTTTTTCTTGTTTACCACACAGCAAAACCCACAAGGAACAAAGGTTATATGGGTTTGTCCTTTACTTAGGATGCCCATACTCAACCTCACTTCCTACCATCCAGACCATTAAACCTATTAGACTCCTATATTTCAAAGTATCATAAGGTGACTGATTATTGATTATATTTTTTGTACTAAAAATAATATTCTATGGCTATCATTTATTTTTAGAGAAGAAAGGGAGACCTTGACTATCAAGAGCATCAAATGAATCTATATTCCTTTTAATTCAGTTGAAGAGGAGAGTCTTGATGATTAAGTGTGATGGTGAGTGAAATCCATACTGCCCTCATTCATTCCATCTACCCTCTTCTTACCTTTCATCTTCCCAAATTCTAACACTCCCATGCTTTGAATCCCATTCAAACCCCCAAAACCCACATATATAACCTTTCGGGGCTTATTATTTTATAAACCCACTTATATAAAAGTCTGAAATTGTTAAATGGTATAAGCTTTTCCACCCAACAAACAACCATGTGATATTTACCCTTCCACCTTTACCGTTTCATCGCTTTTCACTCCCTGATCGTGATCAAAGTGGGGCCCTCATCGCATTTTACAATTATATGTGTTTCGCATAGGAACTAAACCTTAAAGAATGCGATTGCCAATTTGTGATTGTGAATAAATCACATCATATTTTTTTTACCTTTATGAGTGCTCGCAACATATTTATTTTAATTGCGATGCAATAGGTAGGCCCCACCTCAGGAGCTCTGACCCCATTGCATAGCCATTTCAATACAGACATATATCATATAAACTTCATAACACTTACTGCTTAAAACCTTTCGTCGATTCATAACGCTTCCCTGATTTCTAGTGGGTCCCTCTTCCCCAAACTTTGCAAAGTTTAGGTGTTAGCCCCATAGCTTATAACTAAAATATGAAGTTTGTAATGTGCACATGCGATTTGATCCCACTTCTTCCATGCCACATCATTTTACCTCCTCACCCTCGCAACACACTTCGTAGTTTTTAAAGTTTACATCCTCTGTGCTTATAATAAAACTTTAAGGTTGCGATTTGCGATGCATTTGGTCCCACCTATGTGCCACATCATCTCACCTCTAACAGCCCTCCACCTTTCTGCCTCCTACGCTCCTCTTCCCTACAGTTTATGACCCTTATCTAGTCTCTTCCTCCCCGCAGCATCCAAACATTAACAAAATGGGGGGGTCCGAAATGGGTGGTATCCCATACCGTCCATCCAGGCTACGTGCCGTGCCCAAGATTAATCTGCAACCCCCCCCCCTGCCCCCTTATCCAATACTTCTTACCACTCTCACCCCTCTCCAAAAATTTGTTTCCATCGTCCATCCCCTTCTTCCAACCTCCATCCCTCCATATTTGGGCATATAAAGTTTGAAAAACATCTTATGAAGAAAGAAGGTTTAAAGACAACCGAAAGAGCTCAGGTAGCAAAAAGACACCAAGGGTCGAGTCGGAAATTTATGCAGAGATATGATAGCAGAAACTGAAGGGGCAGCAGAAAACACATCAGCATAGTCACTAATCAATGAAAATAGCCAGCATTGCACCAGACTTAATTACCCAACGCATGTTTTCTGAAGAGCAAGGCTAGATGTTAGGAATACTTTATTGGCCGCCTCTTAGGCATCACTCTAACTAGTTTCCAACCACTCTGTAATTAATAACAGATTTCCAAAAGCCATTGTTCCAGGCCAAGCTAGTCTTATCAACGCCGGCATGTTTCCACTTGTCTAGTTTTGCTTGAATGTAATTACCGCAGTAAACAGACAAGCCGACTTAAGTTATCTATAAATAATTCATACATTAGTAGTATGAAGGAGGCCCGGAAGGGGAAAAAACCATTGTAACAGACTCAGCTAGCTGTAAACACTCTCTATTGAACGAATGAATGAGTATGTTGTTTTCCAGATTCTTGTGTTATGATTTGTGGTGAAGTATTTTCCCACGTATTTTTTTATTCTCCTGTTTTCTCATATTATTGTTCTTTCTCTGCTGCAGATAGAAATTTTTGTGTAGGATTTACCATAGGGTACCCTCCTTAGTCTTGAAATAGTACATTATGTTTTCTTCTGATACCTGAATGCAGAATTCAGAGACAGTCAGCTCTCCTTTCACGTTGAACCTTAATCTCTTCCTCCTCTTCCATTTCACAAGCTGTAAAGATCCATTGACATGGCTAGCTTGTCTATTTGCACCTGACCTTAGTTATTCATCCATCTAAATATGTTTGCACCTGTTTGAATCCATAGCCCAATGGCCCTCTTTCGCTACCTCAAACAAAGCTTTAAACAAACACCTATGCACTAATAGCTAGCCTAAAATGCCCCTATAAACAAAGATATATCTAACAGAGAGAGCCCTCCCTGAGTCCAGGAAGGCTAGGTCCTGGACTCCAAAGCGGTCTGATGTTTCCCTCCATGATTCTGTCTTCAACCTTTATAATTACAGAGTGATAACATAATGGCGACCATACTGGGGATGAAAAAAAGTTATCTTCCTCAGAAATCACATCAAATTTCAGATATGATTACTGATGGTGGACAGTGCCCAGACAAAAAAAGGTTTCATTATTCACCTGGTGACTCCACGATTCAAAGAAACCAGCTTTTGAGCATTCATGGAAACTCCACAACATGCTGACCAGAGTTCCTGCTAAAAAAAATGACAAGGTTTGTGGCAGACCTTCTATTTAGTGAAGTTCTAAATGCATTCAAGAATCAGTTATCATAATTTCATCTTGATGCCGATTTTCTAGCAGCTTTCTTTCTCATTTTGAAGTCAAGAAAATTTAATCCTGAAGCTAAAAAATGTTTTCTGGAGATAGTTGTTGAAAGATGTGAAACTGATATTGAACTTTTGAATTCTCAAATTCAATCATATAATTTCCAAGATCCTCAAGAATTCTTGGAAAATCTTCCATTCCCTAAGCAAGAGGAAATTGTACTACCTCTTGACTTACATATTGAGGATGATTGTGCTTTCAAGTACCAAACTAAAGATGAAGTTTCAAGTTTTAATATTGGGGATATAACTGATCAACTAGTCATTGAAGGCCTAGAAGCAAATATCATACACCATGCTTTTATTGATCCTATACAGGATTATATGGAGTTCTTATTAGCTCAAATGTTCAAACATGTACTCACTATAAAGATCAAATATATCAGCAGTTGTCACTACATAATATAACTTTTGTTATGAGGACACATAATCAAGTTATGTGGTTGATTTTCCTTACAAACAGTCAAGTTTTCCATTTGTTTCTGCTGCTACTTGACTGGTTGCACTGTCATTATTGTATCATCTAGAAGAACACCAATTTTAGTAGAGTAGGATAGGTAGGTGTGCAAATAAGCTCAGTACTCTGAGCATTTTTCCAGTTTTAGTTTCAGATTGCTTTCTAGTTTTTCATTACAAGTGTGTTCCAGGCTTCATTTTTGCAGAGAGTGTTAATTTCAGCTTGAAGATTGTTAGCCGCAGAGGTTTTGTAGCAGATTAAAGTTTCAGGTTTGGGATCAGGCCACTAGTCTACGGTGTTCTTGACACCTCCTGAAGGAGTTTCCATCCCCAACTGGAGCCACTGTTAGAATCCTGTATTTCATAGTATCAAAAGGTAACTGATTATTGATTAGATTTTTTATACTGAAAATAATATTCTATGGCTATCATTTATTTTCAAAGAAGAAAGGGAGACCGTGACTGTCAAGAGCATCAAATGAATCTATCTCCCTTTTAATTCAGTTGAAAGAGGAGAGTGTTGTTTATTAAGTGTGATGATGAGCGAAATCCATACTGCCCTCATTCATTCGATCTACCGTCTTCTTATCTTTCATCCTCCCAAATTCTAACACTCCCATGCTCTGAATCCCATTCAAACCCCCAAAACCCACATATATAACCTTTCGGGGCTTATTATTTTATAAACCCACTTATATAAAAGTTTGAAATTGTTAAAAGTTATAAGCTCCGCCACCCAACAAATAGTCATGTAATATTTACCCTTCCACTTTTACCATTTCATCACTTTTCATTCCCCGATCGCGATCAAAGTGGGGCCCTCATCGCATTTCGTAGATTATATGTGTTTCACATTGGAACTAAACCTTAAAGAATGTGATTGTTGATTTGCAATTACGAATACATCACATCGCATTTGTATTACCTTTGTGAGCGCCTGCAACATATTTATTTTAACTGCGATGCAGTAGGTCGGCCCCACATTAGCAGCTCTGCCCCCATTGCACAATTGTTGCAATAAATACATATATCATATAAACTTCATAACACTTACCTCTTAAACACTTTTGTCGATTCATAACACTTCGTCGATTTCCAATGGGTCCCTCTTCCCCGCACTTCGCAAATTTTAGGTGTTAACCCCGTAGCTTATAACTAAAAGCTAAAGGTTGCAATGTGTGCCTGTGATCTAGTCCCACTTCTTCCCTACCACGTCCTTTTACCTCCTCCCCCACGCATCACACTTCATAGTTTTTAAAGTTTACAACCTCCGCACTTATAACAAAACTTTAAGGTTGCAATTTGCGATGCGGTTGGTCCCACCTATGTGCCATGTCATCCCGCCTCTAACCACCCTCCACCTTTATGCCTCCTCCGCTCCTCTTCCCTAAAAATGACAACCCTTATCCAGTTTAGGCCTCCCCACAACATCTGAACTTTAACAAAAGGGGGGAGGGGGGGGGGACGGGGGGCATTTCTAAAATGAGTGGTATCCCATATCGCTCGTCTAGGCTATGTGTCGTGCCCAAGATTACTCCACACCCCTCCCTAGTCCAATAACACTTACCACTCTCACCTCCCTCCGAAACGTTGTTTCCATCATGCATCCCTGTCCGCCAACCTCCATCCCTCCAGAGTCGATCATATAAAGTTTGAAAATCATTTTATGAAGAAATAAGGTTTAAACACGGCCAAAAGGGGTCAGGTAGCAAAAATACACGAAGGGTCAAGTCGAGAATTTATGCAGAGATATGACAACAAAAACCAAAGGGGCAGTAGAAAATGCATTAACACAATCACTAATCAATGAAAATAGCCATCACTACACCAAAATTAATTACCCAACACCAGTTTTCTGAAGAGCAAGGCCAGATGTCAAGAATACTTTATTGGCCACCTCTTAGGTGTCACTCGAACGAGTTTCCAACCACTTCGTAATTAATAACAGATTTCCAAAAGCCACTATTGTAGGCCAAGATGGTCTTATCACCACCTGCATGTTTCCACTTGTCTAGTTTTGCTTGAATGTAATTATTGTAGTAGACAGACTAGCCGACTTAAGTTTTCTATAAATACTACATACATTAGCAGGATGAAGGAGGCCCATAAGGGGAAAAAACCATTGTAACAGGCTCAGCTAGCTGTAAACACTCTCTATTGAATGAATGAATGAGTATGATGTTTTCTATATTCTTGTGTTATGCTCTGTGGTGAAGTATTTTCCCACATAATTTGTTATTCTCTTGTTTTCACATACTGTTGTTCTTTCTCTATTGCAGATTAAATTTTTTGTTTAGGATTTACCATGGGGTACCCTGCTCAGTCTTGAAATATTACATTATTTTTTCCTCTAATACCTGAATGCAGAATTCAGATACGGTATGCTTCACTTTCACGTTGAACTTTAATCTGTTCCTCCTCTTCCATTTCACAAGTTGTAAAGATCCATTGACATGGCTAGCTTGCCTGGTTACACCTAACCTTAGTTATTCATCTATTTGAATATTTTTGCACCTATTTGACTCCATAACCTAATGGCCCTCTTCCACTGCCTCAACGAAATCTGTAAACAAACCCATATGCACTAATATCTAGCCTAAAATTCCCATATAAACAAAGCCATATCTAATAGAGAGAGCCCTCTCTTAGTCTAGGAAGGCTAGGTCCTAGACTCCAAAATGGTCTGATGTTTCTCTCCATGGTTCTGTCTTCAACCTTTGGAATTACAGAGTGAGAACATAATGGCGACCATACTGGGGATGAACAAAATTTAACTTCCTCAGAAAGCACATCAAAGTTCAGATTTGATTACTGATGGTGGACAGTGACCAGACATAAGAAGGCTGCATTATTCACCCAGCAACTCAACGATTCAAAGAACCTAGCTTTTGAGCATTCATGACGACTCCACAACATGCTGACCAGAGTTCCCGCTGAACAAAATGACAAGTTTTTTGGCATACCTTCTATCTAGTGAAGTTCTAAATGTATTCAGGAATCAATTATCAAAATTTCAGCATGATGAAGATTTTCTAGCAGCTGTCTTTCTCATTTTGAAGTCAAGAAAATTTAATCCTGAAGCTAAAAAATATTTTTTAGAGATAGTTGTTGAAAGATATGAAACTGGTATTGTACTTTTGAATCCTCAAATTCAGTCATATAATTTCCGAGATCCTAAAGAATTCTTGGAAGATATTCCTTCCCCTAAGCAAGAGTAAATTGTACTACCTCTTGACTTACATATTGAGGATGATTTTTCTTTCAAGTACCAAAATGAAGATGAAGTTTCAAGGTTTAATATTGGGGATACAACTAATCAAATAGTCATTGAAGGCCTAGAAGAAAATATCATACATCATGCTTTTATTAATCCTATAGCGGATCATATGGAGGTTCTTATTAGCTCAAATGTTCAAACATGTACTCTCTATAAAGATCAAATACATCAGTAGTTTCCATTACATAATATAAATTTGTTTATGAGGACATATAATCAATTTATATGGCTGATTGTCTTGACAAACAGTCAATTTGTCCATCTGTTTCTGTTGCTACTTGACTGGTTGCACTGGCATTATTATATCATTTAGAACAACAGAAATTTCAGTAGAGTAGGGTAGGTAGGTGTGAAAATAAGCTCGGTACTCTGATCATATTTCCAGTTTTAGTTTTAGATTTCTTTCTAGTTTTTCAGTACAAGTGTGTTCTAGGCTTCAGTTTTGCAAAGAGTGTTAATTTCGGCTTGAATATTGTGAGCCCCAAAGCTTTTGTAGCAGATTAAAGTTGCATATTTGGGATCAACCCAATGGATCAGGGCACTAGTCTACAATGTTCTTGACACCTACTGAAGGAGTTTCCATCCCCAGCTGGAGCCACTATTAGACTCTTGTATTTCACAGTATCAAAAGGTGACTGATTATTGATTAGATTTTTTATGCTAAAAATAATATTCTATGGATATCATTTATTTTTAGAGAAGAAAGGGAGACCCTAACTGTCAAGAGCATCAAATGAATATATCTGCCCTTTAATTCAATTGAAAGAGGAGAGTGTTGCTGATTAGGTGTGACGGTGAGCGGAATCAATACTGTCCTCATTCATTCCATCTACCCTCTTCTTACCTTTCATCTTCCCAAATTCTAACACTCCTATGCTTTGAATCCCATTCAAACCCCAAAACCCACATATATAACCTTTCGGGGCTTATTATTTTATAAACCCACTTATATAAAAGTCCGAAATTGTTAAATTTTATAAGATCTGCCACCTAATGAACAACCGTGTGATATTTACCCTTCCACCTTTACCGTTTCATCGATTTTCATTCCCTGATCGTGATCAAAGTGGGGCCCTAATCGCATTTCACAAACTATATGTGTTTCGCATTGGAACTAAACCTTAAAGAACATGATTTCTTATTTTCGATTATGAATACATCGCATCGCATTTATTTACCTTTTTGAGTGCCTATAACATATTTATTTTAATTTCGATGCGGTAGGTCAAACCCACCTTAGCAGCTTCGCCCCCATTGCACGGTCATTGCAATACATACATATATCATATAAACTTCATAACACTTACCGCTTAAAACCATTCACCGATTCATAACACTTCGCTGATTTCCAGTGGGTCCCTCTTCCCTGCACTTCACAAATTTTAGGTGTCAACCCCACAGCTAATAACTAAAAGCGAAAGGTTGCGATGTGCACCTGCGATATGGTCCCACGTCATTTTACCTCCTCCCACATGCATCATACTTTACATTTTTTAAAGTTCACAACCTTCGCGCTTATAACAAAACTTTAAGGTTGTGATTTGCGATGAGGTTGGTCCCACCTGTGTGCCATGTCATCCATCCTCTAACCACCCTTCACCTTTCCACCTCCTCTGCTCCTCTTCCCTACAGCTGATGACCCTTGTCTAGTTTCATCCTCCCCGCAGCATCTAAACTTTAACAAAAGGGGGGGGGGAGGGTCCGAAATGTGTGGTATCAAATACCGCCCATCTAGGCTACGTGTCGCACCCAGGATTACACTGCCCCCCCCCCCCCCCCTCCCCTCCCTGTCCAATACCGCTTACTACTCTCACCCGCCTCCGAAAAGCTGTTTCCACCATCCATCCCGATCCGCCAACCTCCATCCCTCTAGATTTTGGCATATAAATTATGAAAATCATTTTATCAAGAAAGAAGGTTTAAACATAGTCGAAAGGGATCGGGTAGAAAAAAGACACCAAGGGTTGAATCAGGCATTTATGCAGAGATATGACCGCAAAAACCAAAGGGGTAGCACAAAATGCATCAGCACAGTCACTAATCAATGAAAATATCTAGCATTGCACCAGACTTAATTACCCAATGCCATTTTTCTGAAGAGAAAGGCCAAATGTGAGGAATAATTTATTGTTCACCTCTTAGGTGTCACGTGAACCAATTTCCAACCACTTTGTAATTAATAATAGATTTCCAAAAGCCATTGTTACAGGCCAAGCTTGTCTTATCACTGCCTGCATGTTTCCACTTGTCTAGTTTTTTCTTGAATGTAATTACTACAGTAGACAGACTAACCGACTTAAATTTTCTATAAATACTACATACATTAGCAGCATGGAGGCCCAGAAGGGGAAAAAACCATTGTAACAGACTCAACTGGTTGTAAACACTCTTTATTGAATGAATGAATGAGTGTGATGTTTTCCATATTCTTGTGTTATGCTCTGTGGTGAATTATTTTCCCACTTAATTTGTTATTCTCTTGTTTTGGCATATTTTTGTTCTTTCTCTACTGTAGATAGAAGTTTTTGTGTAGGATTTACCATGGGGTACCCTCGTTAGTCTTGAAACAGTACATTATGCTTTCCTCTGATACCTGAATGCAAAATTTAGAGACGATCTGCTCTGATTTCACGTTGAACCTTAATCTCTTCCTCCCCTTCCATTTCACAAGCTGTAAATATCCATTTACATGGCTAGCTTGCCTGGTTTCACCCGACCTTAGTTATTCATCCATCTGAATATGTTTTCACCTGTTTGACTCCATGGCCCAATGGCCCTCTTCCGCTGCCTCAACCAAATCTTTAAACAAACCCCTATGCACTAATAGCTAGCCTAAAATTCCCCTATAAACAAAGCTATATCTAACAGAGAGAGCCCTCTCAGAGGCCGTGAAGGCTAGGTCCTGGAATCCAAAGCAGCTGATGTTTCCCTCCATGGTTATGTCTTCATCCTTTGGAATTACAGAGTGATAACATAATGGTGACCATACTGGGTATGAATAAAATTTATCTTCCTCAGAAAGCACATCAAAGTTCATATCTGATTACTGATGATGGATAGTGACCAGACACAAGAAGGTTTCATTATTCACCTGGCGAATCCACGATTCAAAGAACCCAGCTTTTGAGCATTCACGACGACTCCACAACATGCTAACCAGAGTTCCTACTGAACAAAATGACAAGGTTTGTGGTAGACCTTCTATCTAGTGAAGTTCTAAATGCATTCAAGAATCAGTTATCAAAATTTCAACTTGATGAAGATTTTCTAGCAGCCGTCTTTCTCATTTTGAAGTCAAGCAAATTTAATCCTGAAGCTAAAAAATATTTCTAGAGATAGTTGTTGAAAGATATGAAACTGGTATTGAACTTTTGAATTCTCAAATTCAGTCATATAATTTCCGAGATCCTAAAGAATTCTTGGAAGATATTCCTTCCCCTAAGCAAGAGTAAATTGTACTACCTCTTGACTTACATAATGAGGATGATTTTGCTTTCAAGTACCAAATTGAAGATGAAGTTTCAAGCTTTAATATTGGGGATACAAATGATCAACTAGTCATTAAAGCCCTAGAAGAAAATATCATACATCATGCTTTTATTGGTCCTATAGCAGATTATATGGAGGTTCTTATTAGCTCGAATGTTCAAACATGCACTCTATATAAAGATCAAATACATCAGCAGTTTCCATTACATAATATAATTTGGTTATGAGGTCACATAATCAAGTTATATGGCCGATTGTCTTGACAAACAGTCAAGTTTCCCACATGTTTCTACTACTACTTGACTGGTTTCACTCACATGATTGTATCATTTAGAACAACAACAATTTCAGTAGAGTAGGGTAGGTAGCTATGCAAATAAGATGAGTACTCTGAGCATCTTTCCAGTTTTAGTTTCATATTGCTTTCAATTTTTTCAGTACAAGTGTGTTCCAGGCTTAAGTTTTGCAGAGAGTGTTAATTTCATATTGAAGATTGTCAGCCACAGAGGTTTTGTAGCAGATTAAAGTTGCAGATTTGGGATCAGCACAATGGATCAAGCCACTAGTCTACAGTGTTCTTGACACCTCCTAAAGGAGTTGTCATCCCCAGATGGAGCCACTATTAGACTCCTGTATTTCACATTATCACAAGGTGACTGATTATTGATTAGATTTTTTATACTGAAAATAATAATCTATGGCTATCATTTATTTTCAGAGAAGAAAGGGAGACCCCAGATATCAAGAAAATCAAATGAATCTATCTTACTTTTAATTCAGTTGAAAGAGGAGAGTGTTGCTAATTAAGTGTGATGGTGAGTGAAATCCATACTTCCCTCATTCATGCCATCTACCCTCTTCTTACTTTCATCTTCCAAAATTCTGACACTCCCATGCTCTGAATCCCATTCAAACACCCAAACCCCACATATATAACCTTTCGAGGATTAATATTTTATAAACCAACTTATATAAAATTCTGAAATTGTTAAATTTTATAAGCTCCACCACCCAACAAACAACCATGTGATATTTACCCTTCCACCTTTACCGTTTCATCAATTTTCATTCCCTGATCGCACAAAGTGGAGCCCTCATCGCATTTCACAGATTATATGTGTTTCACATTGGAACTAAACCTTAAAGAACATGATTTCCAATTTGCGATTGCAAATACAATGCATCACATTTGTTTTACCTTTGTGAGTGCCTGCAACATATTTATTTTAATTGCGATGCAGTAGTTCGGCCCCACCTCAGCAGCTCCGCCCCCATTGCACTGTTGTTGCAATACATACATATATCATATAAACTTCATAACACTTACCTCTTAAAACCTTTCGCTGATTCATAGCACTTTGCCGATTGCCATTGGGTCCCTCTTTCTCGCACTTCGCAAAGTTTAGGTGTTAACCCCACAAATTATAACTAAAAGCTAAAGGTTCCGATGTGTGCCTGCGATCTAGTCCCACTTCTTCCCTACCATGACATTTTACCCCCTCCCCTACGGATCACACTTCGCATTTTTTAAAGTTTACAACCTCCGCGCTTATAACAAAATTTTAAGGTTTCGATTTGCGATGCGGTTGGTCCCACCTGTGTGTTACGTCATCCCACCTCTAACCAACCTTCACCTTTCCGGCTCCTTCACTCCTCTTCCCTATGGCCGACACCCCTTATCCAGTTTTGGCCTCCCTGTAGCATCCAAACTTTAATAAAATGGGGGGGAGGGGGGTCCAAAATGGGTGGTATCCCATACGACCCATCCAGGCTACGTGTCACACCCAAGATTACTCTACACCCCTCCCCTGTCCAATATCACTTACCACTCTCACTTCCCTCCAAAAACATTTTTCCATCATCCATCCCCGTCCGCCAACTTCCATCCCTCCAGAGTCGAGAATATAAAGTTTGAAAATAATTTTATGAATAAAGAATGTTTAAACACAGCCGAAAGGGCTCGGGTAGAAAAAAGACACCAAGGGTCAAGTTGGGAATTTATGCAGAGGTATGATAGTAGAAACCAAAGGGGCAACATAAAATGCATCAGCACAGTTACTAATCAATGAAAATAGCCAGCGCTGCACCGAACTTAATTACCCAATGCCAGTTTTCTGAAGAGCAAGGCCAAATGTCAGGAATACTTTATTGGTCACCTCTTAGGTGTCACTCAAACCAATTTCCAACCACTCTGTAATTAATAACAGAACTCCAAAAGCCATTGTTGCAGTCCAAGCTGGTCTTATCATCGCATGCATGTTTCCACTTGTCTAGTTTTGCTTGAATGTAATTACTGTAGTAGATAGACTAGCCGACTTAAATTTTCTATAAATACTGCATACATTAGCAGTATGAAGGAGGCCGAGAAGGGGAAAAATCCATTGTAACATACTTAGCTAGCTGTAAACACTCTCTAATGAATGAATGAGTATGTTTTTTTCCATATTCTTGTGTTATTCTCTGTGGTGAAGTATTTTACCACGTAATTTGTTATTCTCCTATTTTCTCATATTGTTTTTCTTTCTCTACTATAGATAGAAATTTTTGTGTAGGATTTACCATGGGGTACCCTGCTCAGTCTTGAAACAATACATTATGTTGTCCTCTAATACATGAATTTAGAATTCAGAGACTGTTTGCTTTTGCTTTCACGTTGAACCTTAATCTATTCCTCCTATTCCATTTCACAAGCTCTAAAGATCCATTGACATGGCTAGCTTTCCTGGTCGCACCTGACCTTATTTATTCATCCATCTAAATATTTTTGCACTTATTTGACTCCATAGCCAAATGGCCCTCTTCTGCTGCCTCAACCAAATCTTTAAACAAACCCTTATGCACTAATAGCTAGCCTAAAATTCCCTTATAAACAAAGCTATATCTAACAGAGAGAGCCCTCTCTGAGTCCAGGAAGGCTAGGTCCTAGACTCCAAAGTAGTCTGATGTTTTCCCCCATGGTTCTGTCCTTAGCCTTTGGAATTATGGAATGATAACAAAACCTAGTCAAAAAACTAGTGCAAATTAATGAACAACCTTGAATTCAATTCACTTCCCAAGTAACTCCACAGATCCAGAAAATTTGAATTCATGTGAACTTTGTTAAACCGTAGGTCACATTGAGAGGGGGAGTGAATCAATGTACTATCAAAATTATCATTTCAAAAAATTTCATCAATAATTAACTATGTAGCATGGCATACGAAATAATTTTCATAATAAAAATGACTCAAACTATGCATCAATAATCCATCACCACATCAAAAAAATAGAACACAATTTTTTACATGGAAACTCTTGTGGGAGAAAACCATAATTTTTTTTATTCTTCTTCAAATAATTTACATATATTTGTGGGCACTACTGACCCACTGGAGGCACTGACCCCCAAGATGTGCAGGAACCCACTTGCAATAGGCTACAACCTAGTTGAGGCACCAAAATTGAAAATGTGCAAGCACCCACTTGTAATAGGCTACAACCTTATTGAGGCACCAAACTTAGTGGAGGAACCCACCATGTTCTTCAACGTGGCATGGACCACTTTTCATAATATTTAAAACTAGATCCATGTGCCCTCAAAAAATATAGCTCTTCAAATCGATCATGTTTTAGTTGTCGCGATGATGACATAACCTAACGATAACCTATTCTTCTAAAATTGAAAACATGTTCATCAATATCGAATCATGACACTTTTCCCTGATCCTGATTTGTTCATACATACAACGCTTGCTAAAAAATTCTTAAACCTATTCATAACCCTGGAAACACGAAATGTGGATTAACATTATAAAAAAATATTTTTCATGACTCTTCATAGCCCTTGGAAAAACCAACATTGAGATATAATCATTTCCCGTATTCTAGAATTCAATTTGGATTAAAGATTATTCCAAAAACCCATTTAAAACTATATAAAATTTATTTTTTCAACAAAACAACGAAAACCGAGTGTATTATACAAAATTACCCTCTACAAGTTCTATAGAATACACTTTACGAGTTCTACAAAACATACAAACTAGTGTGCTACTAACCTTGTAAAAAACAAATTGGTGTATATATGTCAGAACTCAAGCCATCAACCTCCTGCATGACATGTAAACTTTGTTACTCATTTTCTTTGCTCTGATAAATAACCAACTTCCACATATGGTATGTGAGTCAAAATGTCTTATCAAAAGGGTGGCAGAGACCTGCCAAAAAATATGGGTCACATTAAAACCACATCAAAACTAATCAACAAACCATGATGTATGCCCTTGGTCAAGCTTGACCATAAAACCTTAAAAAAGACTCCTTCACTTGTCCATAAAGCAAAAAAAATCAGTGTTTCGAAGTTGCATTTGAATCGGTGATTATCACACACACAGACACAAAGATATATACATTTATTCATGTGACATGGGGAATATGGGCTAACCTCAGGGCTGATGTTTTGAGCTAGGGATTCTAAAAACTTGTTGACCATATTGTTAGTTTTTGTAGCATTAGATGTCTTCTAGCCACGAGATTTGGCATGGAGGCTAGAATACATGTATTCTCCAATACCCAAAAATTGTGTATGGAAATTCCACCTAGAGATGACTTAATTAAATTAATTAGTTAGTTTTTAATATTTCCTATGTCTAAACTTAGGAAATATGATTAATTGAAAGGAATTAATTAATTCATGGTGAAAATGCTCTAGAAAAGTGCATGGATTTATTTCTAGTCAATCATAGCCATTGAGTAAGATTTAATCGTGGTCGTTGAAGTATCAACAGAGGATTATAAGAAGAAATCGATGGGGCTTGGAGAAAATACAACAAATTAGTTGAGTATTCGATTTTCTGGGAAATCGATCTCTAGAGTAGGAGCACTCAGTTGCTGGAGGTGATTCAGTAAGTCGAAGAAGTGAGAGAGGGGTAGAGATAGTAAGGCCGAAGGAAGATTTTCCAGTTCCAGTGATTACATTGCAGAGATGAAATGATCACCACAGAGAGGTAGCGTAGACATTTGTGAGGTGATTATGTATTTGCTTGGGAGAAGGAGAAATATTGAGTCAGAAGTTGGTATAGGGTCCAAAGGAAAAGAATATTAGTCTTCCAAAAAATAGTTTCATAGATAGTAAGAGGATATTTTTTTCCAAGCTTGTGGGATGTAGTAACTACGTAGGCTGATGGAGTGCCTTCGCAGAGGGAGCAAGGAGAAGCTCAATTCGATTTGAGGTCAGTGTCAAACCACCAGTGGAATGAGAAAATTTCTCACTAGTTTTTATTGCCAGTGATTTATCTTTTTTGGATTGCTAGATTAAGCATCCATATATTGTACTCAGATTTACAATTGCATAATATAAAAACCCTCAGTTGTTGCACTAGTTTTCCCGATTTGGGTTCTTCCGGGGACTTAGTCCAAAAATAAAGGTGTCATATTGTGTCTGTGCATCTATTCTTCAAAAGTTTATTTTTCTTCTATATTATTTTTTATGTAGACTACAATGTATTGTTTTGATATTTTCCATAACACACAGTAAATAATTTGTTTAACTTATTTAACAAAGAGAAGAAATAATATTAGTTTTTGCAGTAGGATTCAAGATTTCTTGAATTCTCACATGGTATCAGAGCAGAGATAGAATTTCGAAGAGCTCAACTACTAAAAGAAGAGGAACTTCATATCACTGCGTAAGAAGTTGCTCGAAACCCCAGAGACAATGCAAATCCTTTGGCCAGGAGGGTCAATTTTTTAGGAGAAATTGATTTTTCTGATGGAGCAATAGAGAAATTAGATTTTCCAGATCAAAGATCACCATAGGCAGAGGGAGGAACAATATTTTTCCTTGTAGAGCATATCTCCATCTAAACGTAGTATTTTGCAGCATTATCTAGGGAAAAATATCATTAGGAGGAAGAAAGAGAACACACTGAGGGAATTTTTTCCTCAGGGTACTTCTAGCTTTAGAATTTTTATTTCTCATAGCAAATCAATAGTCGTTGTGAGAAGATTTACTCACTCTAGAAGCGAGTGTGTAGAGCCTAGCAGCAGTTGATCAGAAGAGAAGGGGAGGATCTTGACCTATTTTGTTGAGATGGCATCAGAAGGGCTACGAGATTAGGATCGGTTGGATGAAGCATCCAAATATGTGATCTAGAAGGCAAGGGATTCCTTTCTTCTAGATGAATACAATATTAAGGCATAGATCAATAACATGGTGGTTGTACCCATGGATCCATATTAGCTGAAAGCATACAAGAAGGAGATGGAAAAGGAAAGAGATTGATTCTTGATGGGGCTCAAGGTCATGTAGTATCACATATAGCTGGAAAGTACACTACCAAGAAAATGTGGGATACTCTCACCATGCTATACCAAGGATCTTCTGAGCAGCAGAAGATGTATCTAGAGGGGAGGTGAGATGTATTTTTATGTAGAAGGGGTAGTGCATAGACGCCTTCCTCACTAGGCTTCAAGAGGTCTGAGATTAGTTGTTAGATGTACGGTCAATGCCCAAACCTACATAATTGGTGTGGTTAGCCCTCAAAATTGTTTCATGTTGATTTTTTTGTATCTTTGGAGGTACTCAAAGACTTAGTGTTCGAGGGTTGGAGGCCAAAGCGACACAAATAGACTTGTGAGATTGGAACCTAAGCCTATTTTTTTCCACCCATAGATGTTTGGCCCAAAACCATGATGCATTTTTGACATGTAATGGATGAGGATGATAGCTCTTGACGTGACGATTCTAACACAACGAGAATGATCTAATTCTGAGTTTTTGTTGAGGAGTTATGCATTTTTGAAGTTATGCCATGGGGTTTTCACATGTGTGTTAGGGTTGTCCTGGTGAAAATAAGCCTCTTAACAATTTTTAAGCCCCTAGGATGACGTTGTGGGGGAGACCTTGTATGTGTATAAATACAAGGTGTGTTGGAGGACTTATCGCATCCAAAAAAAGCAATAAAAAGGTAGCGTTAAGGAGGAGGGATAACACTCTGTGAAGAGGGAAGACATATCTATTTTTCTATAGGAGACATGAAAATGTGAGGGATTAGGGATGGTTTAGGTGTCTCTTTTACTGCATGGAGGCCTATCTCATGCTGTAGGGAGGCCGAGGATAAACACAGGTGGTAGGAGGGTCTGTTGGGAAGCAACAAAAGCAATGAAACCCTGTTTTGTGTGGGTTGTAGGTGTTTGAGGTTGAATATGGTAGGCCACATGCCATACCACCATAGGAAGGCATCTACGAAAGAAATTTTGGGGTGATATATGCTCAAAAAAGTAGGAAAATAGGTGGGAATACTCTCATGGTTAGGCCACATTGATTGGAAACTGTCCGGGTGCTTGGTTAGGGTTTTTGCACTATGCCTAGGATGCCCTAACTAGTCACTAATATGAAAGTAGTGAAATAGACTTAAGAATAACATTGTGCCTTGTGTTGGGTCCATGATTTGTGGAGCATACTTGGATCGGTTGATGGGAAGTTGTAGGAGGCCTTAGGACCTTTTTGGGGGAGCCTAATGTGGATTGTTAGGAAGCCTACCGAGAAGCCAAGGTGATAATAGGCACATCAGATGAGAGGTATGTATATATGATGAGTTTGATGTTAGGGATGTAGTGTTTAGATGTGTTGGATGAATGTGATAGCTAGAAGATGTTGTGAAACGAGCTCTAAAAAGAGAAGAAAAGAGATATCAACACCTTAGAAATAAGCCACTTCGAGGGGGAAACCTCCAATACATTACATGAATGAAAAATTCTTGGATGATACAAATGACCAAAACCTCCTTCTATATATAGGAGTCCATGGGGCCACAATATAATCCCAGTGGGGCCACAATGTAATCCTAGCCGACCTAACAATAATAATGTAAGGGCATAATAATAAAAATATGGGGGTTACAGGGGTACAACAATAACAATAAGGGGGGCTATACTAACATAATAAGGGACTACACTATTAATATAGGGACTTAACATGCCCCTCTCCTTCAAACAAGTGTTGTCCTCAATGCTTGATTATTTCTTGATGCTTCTGTATAAAATTCTCATCCTCCCATGTGGAATCTTCTACAGGAAAGTTCTTCCACTTGCTGAGATACTCTGAAATTGCGTACTTGTCGAGTTCTTGTTTCTATGACTGCTTCAGAAATTCTTTCAAAATTTTGCACCAAAGTTAGGTTATCCTCTGAGAGTTGGAGAACTTGTTGTTGATGCTTGATGTGATCTTCCACTAATTTATCATCCATATTAGCTATTATTTGATCCTTCAAACCATCCAAATTATCCTCCATTTCTTCTTTTAAACCATCTATGTCATCTTCTGTTTCTCTTCGTAAGATCGAAATTTGTTGCACTTGGTATCGTAATTTTGATATCTCATACTGCAATTCTTCCTCTTCATGCATCATAGTATAGCTTTTTGAGGGCTTAATGGGTATGGAATTATTTTTTGGAGGAATTTTAGAACCCAATAATGATAAAAATTCTAAAATATGCCCTTGGAATCACTTCAAATTGCTTTTTCAAACAAACATTATGCAATTTTAAAAACCAAATACACACGTTTTTCTTGATTTTGAGGAGCTCGATATTGAAACTAAATTAACTTTGTGATTTTGGATATTCAATATCTAAAATTTGGTACTGAGGTAGCCTTTTGAATTCTCTTTTGAATGCCATAGGTCTGACCTGATTTGGATTCTTCAAGACAAAGTTATGTCCAATCTCCCACAATGACCCAATTATGGAATGGTTCAGTAGAGCGAACTTGTACGACTTTCCACGTGTCACTATTTCATCGATCGGCTCTAAAATTTATAGCACAGAAACAACAGTTCATGTACTTGCAACCACTTTTTACGGCACTCCAATCTAATACTCAGAGAGAGAGCTATGAATATTTTCCCACGATCACCTCTTTGAGATAAAATTCAGAAGCCTAAAAAATCCCTAACTTCCACAGATCATATCTCTGAAAATATTGCGAACCAATATCTGAAATTTTGCGACGATATTCCTCAGGATTGTAGCTTCGTACGCTAAAAATTTCAGCTTCTGAACCTTCATAGAAAAAAATTTATTACGAAAACACCACAATGACCTATTTAGGTAAAATTCAGGAGCCTGCAAAATGACCTAAATTGCACAGATCATATCTCCGAAAATATTGTGAACCAAGCTCTGAAATATTGCGAAGATGTTCCTCAGGATTTTGGCTTCCCACTCTGAAAATTTCAGATTTTCAACCTTCGTAGAAGAAGAGTTATAGCGAAAATTCCACGATGACTTGTTTGGAGAAGCGAAACCCTAGAATCTCAACGCTCCGATACCAAATGTTGTGAAACCAACTCCAAAAAGAGAAGAAAAGAGATATCAACACCTTATAAATAAGCCACTTTGAGGGGGAAACCTCCAATACATTACATGAATGAACAATTCTTCGATGATACAAATGACCAAACCCTCCTTCTATATATAGGATTCCATGGGGCCATAATATAATCCTAGTGGGGCCACAATGTAATCCTAGCTGACCTAACAATAATAATGTAAGGGCACAATAATAACAATATGGGGGTTACAGGGGTACAAAAATAACAATAAGGGGGGCTATACTAACATAATAAGAGATTACACTATTAATATAGGGACTTAACAGAAGAAATGGTTTCTTAGTGGGAAGAAGCTACAATAGGAAGCACACATTCCTAGGTAAGAGGAAAAAAACATAAGAAGTTGCAAATGGCCTCTTGGACCATGGGTTGATGGTGTCCTAAGTGAAGATAGATTGATGTGCCTAGATTTTTACAATAGCTCCTATATTGTAGAAGCAAAGGGAAAATTTGAGAATTCTGTTGGTAGCTATGTGTGAGGGTCTCCTAGGTGTGAGGATTCCATAACCAGGTGCAGATGCTACAACATGGACTTGGATGCTCGTAGATGGTTGGAGGGCAGGATGAGAGTGGACTAAGTGTGGACGTAGATTGGGCACTTATGGTCTGGTGGAGGACAGCGTGATAGTGTCCAAGTTGGAGCCCAATGTGCAACACCTTGATGGACAAAGGTAGTTTCTAGAGTGGAAGTTGTCGATGAGCTCAAGGGTATGATCAACCAGGAGTAGTTTGTGGAGCCTGAGACTTGTGTGTGGAGAAGGAATTCTATAGAAAATGATGGTCATTCATCCTAGCCCATGTTAATTGTTGGAGATGGACATCTTACAGTGATAGGTGGAAACCCTCTCTTCCCTATGTTGGATTTCATCATTACAGTGTAGGAATAACATAGTGGGTTGAAGTTCCTAAGTAGCCGAGGAGTAACAGTGGGAATATTGAGAGTTTTTCACAAGTGGAGTTGTGAACAAATTGAAGATAATCTCAATTTCGTGTTCTCTTGATGTACTAAAGAAAAACTAGACAGAATATTGGATATTCGCGATTTAGTGGCCACTTGGACTTGGAGCATTGATAGAGGCAGTAGATGCAGATTGGGAGCCAAAGGACTGGGTAGGTAGGGGGTACGACCGAGAGGATCTATGAGAGTATTCTACTACCAAATGGTCAGAGTATCTTGTATTTTATCTTGTACTAGTGGATGTATGAGGGCCATTATCCATTAAGGGAATTTTGAGGTCTAAAATGGGCCTCCTAAGAAAAATGTGCAACCAAAATAAACTTTACAAGAACCAATAGGATTCAATATGATGATGTCAACCATGGGGGATGATTCACCATTTTTGGAGTAAAAAAGTAAAAAGATTAAAAATAATAAAATAGTAAAACTACTTTTTCAACTCATATTTTGAACTTATCTCCCTAAGTGTTTACTCAAATTTCAAGTAGGAGTACTCATCGGATGCAAAATTTAATTCATCATATAAGGAGTACCCATACCACATACTGTTTATGGACCCTGCTACATGAAAAATGAGAAATACATGAAAAACATGATTCCAATCACGTTTTTCATGTATTTCTCATTTTTCATGTAGAAGAGTCCATCAAAAGCATGCAACATGGGTACTCCTTGGATGAGGAATTAAATTTTGCATCCAACGAGTATGCCCGCTCGAAATTTGAGTATAACTTTGGGAGATAAGTTCAAAATAAGAGTTGAAAAAGTAGTTTTTTCTTTTTTCCTTCTAAAATTTGATGATGTAATCAAATCTTATTTTATATTTCCCACTATTATTTTATAATTTCCTTAGGAGGCCCATTTTATACCTCAAAATTCCCCTAATTCCTAGTACAAGATCCCTAAACTATTGTATTATATCAGTTGGATTAATATAAAAAAATTGTTGAAAAAATGAAAAAGTTGTCTATATTTTGTGCATGTGTGATTTATTGTTTTTTATATTTCGTTGTGCAAAGTAGTTTTGGTTGAGATTCTTGGTTTGGTAGCATCAGTGATTTTAAGACTCTAACCTCAAACCAAGGTCATCAATATTCAACATGGTATTAGATCATATTTGAGCTACTTTGAGGGACAATGAATCAAAGGGTGCATAGCGAAGAAACAGAGGGAGTTATGTCTAGATCATGGAGTAGAGGATTCAGCTGAAGACATGGAGATGTGGTCTTGACTGGCTTAGCAGTGAGATTGGTTGGGAGTTTTGGTTTATTGGTGATGAGACTAGTGGACAATAGTTTGTTGTAGGGCAGAGTGTCGATCACGAAATTCTGTTGATGTGCCATGGATGGTTGGGACAACTCGAGGGTTTCTTTAGCTTGGATGAGATTAGGTTGATCAAGATGGATTCATGTGATAGACTAGACATTGGCAGGTTAGAGTCTTCATCAAATTGTGATGTTACATATCCCATATTGGTGGGATTTGCACGAGTGATATTTGATCCAGGAGGATGAGCACTTGCAGGACTAAGCTAGTGGAGATCATGTAGACATAGAGGGATTCTAGCTTCAGAGGGAGCAACCCTATGGAGGTTCGAGATATTTAGGTTCATATGTGATGAGGAAGAGACACTACTGAGATTATCATGTTCATTCGACAAGGTATGCTACAGTGATGGATTTCATATGGGCTAGTGTCGCTGGAGATCACGATGTTTACTTCATAGTCTTGGAAGTACCTCCCTCACTAAGAGGGAGTGTTGATTTTTTTGTAGCTTGGGAGGTACTCCAAGCCCTAGTGTTCAAGGGTTTGGGGTCAAAGCACCACAAGTAGGCTTGTGGGCTTGGAACCCAATCTTCAGGTTTTTCATCCATAGATGTTTGGGCCAAGATTTTGATGAGTTTTTGATATGTGATGGATGAGCATGATCGCTCTCAGCATGAACATTCTAACACAAAGATAATAATCCAATTCTAAGTTGTCATTGAGGAGTTATGAATTTTTGAATTTATGCCATGGGTTTTCACATGTGTGTTAGGATCATCTTGGTGAACATAAGCCTCTTAACAAAGTTCTAGCCACTAGGATGACATTATCGAGGATCGTACGTGAATATTAAATGAAAGGTGTGTTGGAGGACTTATCTCATCCAAAAAGTGAAATATCAAGCAAGCGTTAAGTAGGAGGGAAAACACTCAATGAAGAGGGAATAAATCTCTATTTTTCCACAGAAGAAGAGGACAAAACAACGTGAGGGTTTAGGAATGGTTTAGGTGCCTCTTTGAATGCATGGAGGGTTGTCTCATTTTGCAGGGAAGCTGAGGATAAACGCTCGTGGTAGGAGGGTCTATTGGGAAGCAACTAAGGAAAAGATACCCTATTTTATGTGGGTTGTTGGTGTTGGAGGTTGATTGTGGTAGGCTGCATTCCATACCACCATATGAAATCATATACGAAAGGTTGTTTGGGGTGATATATGCCCATAAAAACATCATAATAGGTGGGAATACTTTCATGGTTAGGCTGCATTGATTGGAGACTATTTGGGTGCTTGGTTAGGGTTGTTGTAGTGTGCCCAGGATGCCTTAACCAATCACTAATATGAAATCAGTGAAATGGACTTAAGAATCACATTATGCCTTGTGTTGGGTACATGATTTGTGGACCGGAGTTGGATCGGTTGATGGGTAGTTATAGGAGGCCTTAGGAGCTATTTGGAGGAGCCTAAAATGGATTGTTGGGAAGCCTATCAGGCAGCCAAGGTGATAACAGGAATACCATATGAGAGGTATGTATCTATGATGAGTTTGATGGTATGGATGTAGTGTTTACACGTGTTGGATGACTTTTGTAGCTAGAAGAGAGAGTTTCTTAGTGGGAAAAGGCTACCCTAGAAAGAACACATTCCTAGGCAAGAGGAAAACATCAGAAGAAGCTACAAATGGCCTCTTGGATTATGGGTTGATGGTGTCTTAGATGAGGACAAATTGATGTGCCTATATTTGTGCAATAACTCCTCAACTGCAGAAGGAATTGGCAGGATTCTTGAGGAGGTCCACCTATTAAATTAATATCCTTCTACGAGAGCCCACAATACATAGTACCAGGATGGACTAGTGGCAGTTGATGCAATCAGATGCCATAGTGATAGATGCAGTAGCTAGTAGCAGCAAGAGACTAGGTAACATAGTGCAGAGTTGGCAGTAGTGCAGTTGGCACATTTACAAAGTCATTAGCATTGTATGGGCTTTAGTGATAGTGCATATACTAGTAGTAGTCAAGACTTAGGTGACAGATGCATTACACTGACCACAGTTGGTTCGGTGTTTTGGATATTTATTAGTTGCATATGTTTCAGTTGTAGCAACAATTGATAAGAGGGATTTCCAGATGTTCTAGTAGCAGCAACAACATAGTTGCAGTGCAGATGTAGTGTTGGGAGCAGTTCAATAGGTTCAGTAGCATCACAGATGCAATCGCATATTAGAGTTGCGTAGTAGTTGGTGGGAAACAGTAGCCAGGCTCAAAAGCATGATAGGATATGGTGCATAGACAATGTATTTTAGCAGTAGTTTCAGTTGTAGTACTATAACACTTTCCTCACTAAGAGGGAGTGTTGAAGACCCAACTTTTCCCCTTCTAAAAATCTTCTTGCACTCCATTATCTTTCTTATTGACCTTAATAATTCTAACTGAGCATAAATTTACAAGGTTATTGGAAAAAAAAGGTACCTAATCATCTTTTATTTCATAAGTTTCATTTTTATTTATTATTTAAATTAATATTTGCATAAGCTATTGAATTTCATCAATTTTGCAGCTAATGTATGATTCTACAACAAAATCAAAGGTTTGATAGGTTGTGAAACTCTAGCTGGGGAATGAAATATATAGGTAGGTGGCTAATAATTGGCATAAGTATATTTACATATCTTCATGATCCAGATTGACGATAAGAGTACCTTCTAAGCCCAGTCAACGTGGAAGTCAACCAGTGAAGAAGGAGCCGAAGGCGAACTAGGCGAGCGAGGAAATTAATGGAAGCATATATTTGCCTCATGATTTGCTTCCCTGATAGAAAATCATGAGGAAATCATGATGTCATTATATTCTTATGTTATTTTTAGTTGTTTTCGAGGAGGATAGGCTTGTAATTATCTAAAATTCTTATTGAAAGAGGTTATAAATCTACCTCTCGGCACAATGAACGATAGACTTGATTACTGTTTGAAAGCACCCTTGATCACTATTAATTCAACATGTTATTTTCCATATGCACGGAATTCAAATATGTGTGTAGACTCTGAGATTGATGCTTGCTTACAACTCACAGGAGGGCCCCCTAAGAGATGTAATATTTTTAATTTTTTTTCTAACTAATAACTCAATATTCTTGTTTCAATTCTATAGCATTAGGTTAACATTTCAGTTCATTTTCGATTAATAGTGAATAACAAAGATAGAATTTGCAGTTATTTTCATTTAAGATTTCTTTTATAGATTTTATCAATTTATTGTGAAAGGAATGAAGAAGAGGATTCTTAAGCACATGCAGATGTTAGAATAGAATTAATTTGATTTCAATTTGCAATCATAAGTAGAATGCTTTCAATATTTTATCAAGTGAGATTTGGTTTTCCTAGTGTGACATTTTAAATTTGAATTTAGAATTTAATTCATATTTATTAGATATGATTTAATTCTGATATGTTAATGTGGATTTGTTATTAATATTAGTTTCCTTTTGTGTCAAAGTGTCAAGTAGATTTAGATTCAATTTCAGTTTGTGTGAAGATTTAATTTATGTAAGTGTGATTCATTTTTTTTGCAAGAGTGATAGTATTTTGTAAATAAAAACATGTCCATGAAACTTCATAATCTAATTTGAAATTTATTCCACTAATAAGAATTCATAGCAAAAATAATGCATTTACACTTCACCAGTTTACAAGTACTGGTTGGAAATTTATGAATTAATTTAACATCAATTAAATTACCAAAAAAAATTCCGCCGTTGTCGGGGAAGTGTATATAGGATTTATTATTCAGGAGAATTTTTCATTAAAAAAAAATGATAAAAGACATTTATGCATAGGGAAATGATTCTTGGAGTAGATTTTTAAGTAGATGTAGGATTCAATTCCAACATCACCCCTCACCCCACCAAGACCACGTAGTGTTACAACATCCACCGAAACTCATATTCCATAACTTGCGGGTAGACATGGTCTTCTCGAGGTACTCAAATATGAAATTAAACCTAGGGATTAACCAAATTCCTCTACTGTAGTTGTTGTAGAAGAACCTACATCCCCAACAAAAGGAGTAATCTTTCTATATTCAACTAGTGAACAACTTCTAGGACAAGAATAGAAGTCCCTAGTGAAGAAGAAGGAGAAACTTTTTTTTTAATTCCATTGATAGAAGAACCAAAGGAGGAGCTATAAAACCCAATTATAGAACCTTACATAAGCTCTGAAGAATCTACAATGGTAGGAGAAGGGAAAGGAGAGAAATATAATTTGAATGGTGAACATAGGAATGGAGGAGGAATAGGTAGAGGAAATATAGGAGGAGGTGGAGGAAGAGGTTTAAGAGGTGGAAGAGGAGAACCAAAACCTTTTGGATTTAAAATATTAGATGAGGACACCACAACCACAATGAAGAATATTTCACCCTCCATCCTCCATAATTTTCATGGAGAAATAAAAGAGGATCCTGAAACATTTCTTTTTGAGTTTGAAGTTTTGTTTAGGTCTTATGACTACTTTCTTGATTCTTAAAATTGAAATTATTTCCAACCACTCTTAAAGACGAAGCACTTAAATGGTTTATGGGAGTAGGAACACATACCATAAGAACATGGGAGGAAATGAAAGATGTGTTCTTAGAAAAATACAAAGATGATTGTATGCCTCATAACCTTAAATATGATTTTTTTTAAATGATGCAAAACTAAGATGAAAATCTTGAGTATTTGGTTGAAATATTTCTGGCAATGTTAAATAGGCTAAAATTCATAATCTAGATGATGAAAATTGAAAGCTCTTTTTCTAAAAGCAATTAGATATGGTGGATAGATCTTCTCAATTTAATGGGTAAAGGAGATGTTTCACAGTTATCATTTAGAGACATTCGCGAAATTTGTACACATATTTCAAGAGGTAAGGATAGAAATGAAAAAAAAAAATCTGAGAGATCCTTTTATGTCTAGGATTAATAAATTTGCAGTTGGAACAATAAGTAGAGTAGAAATAGGCATCTTTCTTGACAATTTTAAAGCAGATATTTTAGGGAGTCTTAGAGAGAAACTTGATTCCCTTAAGATTAAAAACAAGTTGTTAGTGTCAATCTTTTCAGCCTGTCACCAGTGATTAAATATTCTCTTACAAGGTTTTCTTAGGGTTTCAAGTAGAATTTTTGTCATTTCAGAGAGTCTTCAAAAGAAAATTTGGTCACTGGCTAGTGTGTCTAGGGTTATTTCCACTCTCTCAAGAATTTCACATGTTGGTCACTCTCATCACTCAACTGAGTGTACCATCATTCTAAGATTATCATCATCATTTGATTCATCATCATAATTATTTCATTCAATTCAATGTCTCCATTAGGTCAATATGGTTTCAAGGTCACCAAAACTACCCCAAAATCCCCTGTTTTCCCAAGAGAAAACCCTAATTTTTCCTCCTAGTAAGATAGGATTTTGCCATCGAATCAGAGACAATATACACTGACAGTAAGAAATACAATAATGGAGGTCATCCCTCAATATTTGAGCCATCTAACATCAAATATATCAATGCCTCACAAACCCATCAAGAGGTCATTTGTTGCACATAGGAACAATTATGCTTCAAAGTATGTTTTTGACCAAATGGAGATGAATTTGGCAAAAATGAAAGAGGTTTTTGTCAATAATATAACAAGGAACATACACAGGCTTTATGATTTGGGAGACATTCCCAAAATATAGTTGCTACATGAGAGTTGTTATACTTCTAGAGTACTCTTGGGAAACATGCATTTTCTCTGTCATAGATTCTCCAAATTATCTACTTGATGATTCAAATGATAACTAGGCATACATATCATTCCAATGAGCTATCATGAGCTCAATTTGGAGTTCAAGAAGGCCTCCAAACATGTTCTGCAATCTCACATTGTGCTTTTCCTTAGCCATGTTGCGTTTTTTTTGTCAGGCTTATGATAATCGAGTTTTGAGGGGAAATACTTGATCATTTCCAGTTCTTGAGGTTTCCATTATGTATCAAATAGATATATATTTCCAATGAGATATCAAGAGCTCAGTTTGGAGTTTTGAAAGGCCTTCAAAAGTGACATGCAACTTGGCGCTATGCTTTTCCTTCACATGGTGCGCTTTTCTTTCTGTCGTTGCGCCTTTCCTTCTGGCTATGCTCTTTTTGAAGAGGTGCTACACCTTGTATTAAGAGGATTCTAAAGCATTTTATAAGGTCTCCAAGCTCAACACAAGCTTTCACGATGGTACAACAAGTAATTTGAGCCACTTCACACCCTCTTTCACTCAGTGTCTTCATTCCTACAGTGGAAAATTTGGCGCTTTTCTTTAAGACTATGTTTTTGTAATTTGGAAACCCTATAATCCGACTCCTACCATACCCTAACCTCCTACACACCCAAATACATCCCTAAAACTCGAAGACCCTCTCACTTTCATTCACTAAGACCTATCTCCAAACCCTATCCCTACTCGTTGTGTTTTTTGGGCAGCCAAGAGTATAGGCTTGTGTAAAAATTCCCTAGCCCTATTCCCTTATCCTTTTAATCTTCCTCCACTTACCTAAGGTCCCTAACATCCCTCCTCACCTCTTAAATTTTTCCTACACTCATCCCTACTTCCTAACCCCATCATCCCATTAAATTTTTCCCTTCCCTTGTTTTTCCCCTAGGGTTTAATATCATAATATACTATGGAGGAGGAGAAGAAAACTTATAAAAAGGGTGGGAAAGTGTCAAGATATGAACCATCAGATACTCGAGAGTTGTTTTCATCACCACTTGCAGCCAAGTTTTTTCAATGTGTTGGGTGTTTTCAATTTTGTGAGTTGATCCAAAAAGTGCAATATCATCCTGAATTAACAAGATTTTCTATCACCAACCTCAAGAAAGTTCAAGTCATAATTTCAAGGGTAACATTCACTATATCCACTGATATAGTTGTAGAGGTCACAGGGATACCTAATCAAGGTGAGAAATGGTTCAAGAACTAAGACCTAAAGATTCAAAACTACAAACCCTAATCAAGCAGAAAGAGAAGGATAAGTTAGATTTGCTTATTGATGCATCCACGATAGCATAACATACCATATCGAGTCTCCATGAGTTAAAGCTTGAGAAATTTTTAGGAAATTTGGAGAAAATTTGGGAAATTTGAAAAAATCTTTGAAGGCACATTTTCCATAAATGTCTTGTTTAGTCATATTTTTTTATAACATATTGTGGAAAAAAAGAGATGAATTTTTGGAAACTGGAGGTTTTTGTTCCTAAGATATCCAAATAGAATAACCTACTTCATATTTTACACAGGTATTAAAAAATGAGATATCCATTCACATATTCACAACCTAGTTTTCTGACTATGCAATATCCTGTTTAAGTCACCTTGTTGCAGAGAAGATTGTGGGAATTCAGAGAAGCATATTCGAAAACTGGAGGAATTTTTTGTTCCTAACATGCCAAAGAACAAAAAAATATTTCATTTTTGCAAAACATTTAATGGTTAGTGAGATATCACTCCATATTTGAAGCCTATTTTTCCAGAAAACCCAAAAATTTGGCAATTTTTGGCACAGTCACCTTGCAAAAAGCATAGCGTGGGCCACGCTAGGCTTTTTTTGGAGAGCTCCAAATTACACATACTCTACATGGTTGGATAGCGTATGATCCCTACAACAACTTTGGACACCTGAAAACCCAGGAAATCGGCTTTTACGGGGAGAAAATGGTCAAAAACCACCTAAAAATACTTTTCTGCCTTGTTTTTTGAGGCCATGCTATGCTTTTTGACCAGTCTTGGGAGAATGAATTTTTGAAGGCCTTCACATGGGTAATTTTGAATAATTCAAGATGTTATGGAAACTAGACAGACAAATTTATTTTACCTTTCTCTCATATTTCAATTTTGACTTCAGAAAGGTGCCTAAAAATGGCCTCCAACAAGGCATTGTGCTTTTTCATGTTTTTTGATATTTTAATTAAATTTTCACTATGTAATTTTTGACAATTCCTAGTTTGACTTTTGTAAAAGTAAAAAAGTGAATGTGGATGAATGTAAAAGTCAAAATGTAAATGTAAATGGTAAAAACGGATTTGAATATGTGTCTTATCCTCCATTTATTTCTTTGAGGATATGTCTCTAGTGGTTAGGAAAAGGAGGAATTTGTTGTGCAACCTCCCTAGTGTGTAGTTGACTTCATATCGATGCATCTATTTGACTTTTTTACTAGAAAATTTGACCTCGAAGAGAGGGTTTCAACCTCAGTAGCTATATGAGGCCTTTTGTAATCATTTCCAAGGGTTGGAACATTGGACATTGAAATAGTGTATTCTATTTTGACTAAGTAATACAATGAATACAGAGAAAAGTTGCAACTAAAATTTAGGGATTCATGTGGTGAGCTTGTATGGCTATGTTTCTCTTCTGTAAGTCACTCCATTGAATTATTTGTCTTTCCATTACATATCTATTGCTTTCACTCATTATCCTTACAATTATTTAAGTAGGATTCATGAGTAATGCATGCCCTATTCTGATGAGATGATGATGTTGTGTTTAATTTCTTCTTAAGGAATGAATTCATTTTTATATGCTTGTTCCTGATCTCTCTGCTCATCCTATACCGAAACCATACAGCCTAAAGGGCCATTCATGCTTACCTACCTTGCCCCTTTATTCCCCTGCAATTTTTTCTCTTGTAGCTTTGAAAGCGTTTCAAGCCTAGCTCTAAAGGTCCAATTTCATCCAACACAAAAATCCAAATCAATCAAACCCTAATTTGAATATCTAGCCTAAAATCTCCATGATATAGTAAATTTGGATGTGATTTCATTGATGGAGCCCTCTAAGCATAATAGGGCTAGCTATTAGGTCAAAGTGGTCTGTGGTTAATTTTTTTGGTCTCCTCCTCAACCTTCAGAGATCCAGTGGAGTGCTAACATCTTGGCATCGTTGTCAGGGAACGAAGTGACAAATATTCCCTAGGAAAGAATGAAAAGGATAAGATCTAATTTCTTATGGTGAACAGTGATCATGCACAAGAAGGTTGTGCATCATTCACCTAGCGAATCCAATGTTGAAGAATCCAAAGGTTCATAATTTTCATGGCGAATCCACTGTTGAAGAACCTCTAGTTCGAATAAATTTTTGGTGACCTCACTGTTGTCAAAATGGATTTAATTGCTCGAAGGTATGCTCTTATGAATCAAGCACATATTCTTGGTTTTCTGAATTGTATTCCTTGTATATATTGGAAAACAAGACTGCCAAAATTTAAAGGTCAGGATGTAGAATATGCTAGTTTGCATTTGGTAAAATTTCATTTTCATATTCACAGACTAAAGATTGAGTTTACTAAATATTTTATGATGAAAATGTTCATGGCTACCTTGGAGGAAAAAGCGAGATCATGGTATGAGAGTCTACCATCTTCTAGTTTATATTCTCTAAAGGATTTTCATTCAATTTTCTTTCAACATTATCAAATCTCTAATTCTCCTTTATCGATGACTAATAGTTGTTGTAAGATTTCTGAAAATTTCATTGAGTTTCTTGAAAATTCGTATGGGGATGAAGAGTGTCTAGATGACGAGATCATAGAATCCCTTCATGTTTTTTTCCTCCCAACAAGAACCAATAGCTTCCTCCTTCAATGAAAAAACCGGGACCAAAAAAGAGAATTTCCTATTCCTGATCCCGAAAATGAAAATCATCAAGCCAATGTTAACTGCTATAAAACTCAAGTTTCTCCTATGTCTAAAGATGAAAGAGATCAGCTCCTGAGAAGTCATGTTACAACCCAAACTAATGCAGGTTTGAAGTGTTCACATAGTCAAGAATGTGTTAGTGAAACTTCTTCCATCATTGAAAATGAAAATCTGAGTTTAAATGATGACAATCATGAAACTGATGAAACTATACAAGAAGTTGTTGTGAGTAAGCCAATTTGTGATGATTATTTCCTGCAAGGAGATCAGCAAATAGATATCGTTGTCTTTCATAAAGAGGACAAGTCTTTCATGCTTGACAATATTGAAGAATTTTTTTTTGTTCAAGGATGATTTAGACTATTAGTTCAAGGAGTATGAGCCTAAGATAAACAACATGCAAGAGATAGAGTCAGAGTTGCCCATGCTTGAGGAATTTACATCGAACGCTCAGATAGAAGAAGGTCATACTTCTCTCTACCTTCATATGGTTCAACAACCAAGTTTACTTATATATCATAATGAAGGGTGTGATTGTGTTTTTGATGAATCTCAAGATAGGGTAACATTTCATATTTTTGAAGATCCTTTTAATGATTTGTTGTAGTCAATAGGAATGATATCTTTTCTTGAATTTATGGATCATGAGGACATTTTCGGTGAACACTAGAAGTTGCCCATATTTTTTTTTTCTACCTACTCAAGGAAAGTTACAGCATAATTCAAGTAAGTAGCCATCTACTGGATTGGTTACACTGGAAGGATCACTTCATATTATTGTACATATGTCTTCAGTAGACAGGTGGTTGTCATCAGGATTTGAAGCCCTCAAGTCTCGGTGATATGATTCCATCAATAATATTTGTATTTTTTATTTCATTCAATGTCAGTCAGGTTATCATGTCAAGTTTTAAGTATTCAGTTTGGTTTTTAACTTTTGACTCCATGC
This sequence comes from Pinus albicaulis, assembly GCA_034641835.2. Lineage (NCBI taxonomy): Eukaryota > Viridiplantae > Streptophyta > Pinopsida > Pinales > Pinaceae > Pinus > Pinus albicaulis. The sequence continues at coordinate 319,200,161 of CM076573.1, forward strand.
CCAATGGTTAGGCTACTTGGTCTACGGTGTTCTTGACACCTCCAAGGAGCTGCCATCCCTAGTTGGAGCCAATGTTAGTGTCAGTATTTTCAGCGTATCACTAGTGATCAAATATTCTCTTACAAGGTTTTCTTATGGCTTCAAGTTGATTTTTTGTCATTTTAGAGAGTCTTCAAATAAATATTTGGTCACTAGCTAGTGTGTCTAGGGTTATTTCTACTCTCTAAAGAATTTCACATGTCGGCCACTCTCACCACCCAACTGAGAGTACCATCATTCAGAGATTATCATAATCATTTCAGTCACCACTATCATGATTTCATTTAGCTCAATGTCTCCATTAGGTCATTAGGGTTTCAAGGTCACCAAAAATGCCCCTAAATCCCTTGTTTTCCCAAGATAAAGCCCTAATTTTTCCTCCTTGTAAGATATGATTTCTCCATGGAAGTAGAGTCCACATACACTGACAAGAAGAAATAAAATAATGAAGGGCATGCCTCAAGAGTTGAGCCATATAACATCAAAGATATCAATTCCTCACAAAATCATCAAGACATCATTTGCTACACATATGAACAGTTATGATTCAAAGTATGTTTCTGACCAAATGGAGATGAATTTGACAAAAATGAAAGAGGTTTTTTCCAATAATAGAAGAAGTAACAAAAAACCTCCTTCATTTTATTCATAGGTGTTATGATTTGGGATAAATTCCCAGAATATATTTGCTACAGGAGAGTTTCTATAATTCTGGCGTACTCTTGGGAAAATGAATTTTCTCTTTCATATAATGTCCATGTGACCTACTTGATGAGTCAACTGATAACTAGATAGAAATAACTTTCCAATGAGCTATCCTGAGCTCAATTTGGAGTTCCATAAGGCCTCCAAATTTGGTTTGTAATATCCCACTACACCTTTCCTCAACCATGCTAAGTGTTTTTTAACAGTTTTGGAAGAATTGATTTTTGAGGGGAAATGCTTGATAATTTTTAGTACTTGAGGGGTCCATTGTGTAGCAGATAGAGAGATATTTCCAATGAAATATCATGAGATCAATTTTGAGTTCAGAAAGGCCTCCAAAAGTGTCCTGAAACTTGTTACTTTTCTTTTCATTCACATGATGCGCTTTTCCTTCACACATTGTGCTTTTCTTTTTGTCGTTGCGCTTTTCCTTCTAGCGCTGCGCTTTTTGAAAAGGTGTTATGCTTTTTCTTAAAAGGCTTCTAGAGAGTTGCATAAGGTATCCAAGCTCAGCACAAGCTTTCACAAGGGTAAAACAAGTAATTTGAGCCACTTCACACCTATTTCACTCAGTGTCTTCATTCCTATGGTTGAAAATTTGTCAATTTCCTCCTACGCTACACTTTTCTTTAAGACTATGATTTTATAATTTTAAAACCCTATAATCCCTCTCCTACCATACCCTAACTTCCTACACACCCAAATACATCCCTAAAATCCAAAGCCCCTCTCACTTTCATTAACTAAGACCTATCTCCAAACCCTATCTCTACTCGCTGCGTTTTTTGGGCGGCCAAGAGTATAGGCCTATGTAAAAATTACCTAGCCCCATTCCCTCATCATTTTAATCTCCCTCCACTTCCTAAGGTCCTATCATCCCTCCTCACCTCTTAAAATTTTCTTACACTCATCCCTACTTCCTAACCCCATCATCCCATTCCTTTTTTCATTTCCCCTGTTTTTCCCCTAGGGTATGCTATCATAGACTACTATGGAGGAGGAGAAGAAAAATTATAACAACTGTGGGAAAGTGTCAAGATATGAACCATCAGATACTTAGGAGCTGTTGTTATCACCACTTGCAGTCAAGTGTTTTCAGTATGTTAGGTGTTTTGAATTTTGTGAGTTGGTCTAAAAAGTGCAATAGCATCCTGAATTTACCAAATTGTTTTTCACCAACCTCAAGAAAGGTAAAGTAATCATTGCAAGGGTAACATTCACTATATCCACCGATATATTCGTAGAGGTCACAGGGATACCTAATCAAGGTGAGAAATGGTTCAAGAACCAAGACCTAAATATTCAAAACTACAAACCCTAATTAAGCACAAAGCAAAGGATAAGTTGGATTTTCTTATTGATGCATCCATGATAGGATATAATACCATATCAGGTTCCCATGTAGCAATTCTAGAGAATTTTTTAGGAAATTTGGAGAAAATTTGGGAAATTTGAAAAAATCTTTGAAGCCACATTTTTTGGAAATGTCCTGTTAACCATATTTTTGCAGAACATATTGTGGCCGAAAAAAGATGAATTTTTGGAAGTTGGAGTAGGTTTGTGTTCATAAGATATCAAGCTACAATAAAATACTTCATATTTTACACGAGTATTACAAAATTATAGATCCATTCACATCTTCACAGCCTATTTTTTTACTATGCAATGTCCTGTTTAAGTCACCTTGTTGCAGAGAATATTGTGGAAAATCAAAGAAGCATATTGGGAAACCAAAGGACTTTTTTGTTCCTATCATGAAAAAGAACAAAAAACTCTCTCAGTTTTGTAAATAATTTCATGGTTAGTGAGATATCGCTCCATCTTTGAGGCCTATTTTTCCAAAAAACCTAAAAATTTGGCAATTTTTGGCACTGTATCCTTGCAAAAAGCGTAGCGTGGGCCACACTACAATTTTTATGGAGAGCTCCAAATGACACATACTCTACATGTTTGGATAGCGTATGATCCATAAATAAAATTTGGACACCTGGAAGTTCAAGTAATCAGCTTTTACATGGAGAAAATTGTCAAAAACCACCAAAAAAACGCCTTTCTGCCTTGTTTTTTGAGGCCACGCTATGCTTTTTGACTAGTCTTGGGAGAATGATTTTTTGAAGGCCTTCCCATTGGTAATTTTCAAAAATTCAAGATGTTTTATGGAAACTAGATAGATAATACTAGTTTACCATTCTCTCATATTTCAATTTTTACTTAAGGAAGGTGCCTAAAAATGGCCTCCAACAGGGCACTTTGCTTTTTCCAATTTTCTTATATTTTGAATTAAATTTTCACCATGTAATTTTTGACAACTACTAGTTTGAATTTTGTAAAATTCAAAAGGTGAATGTGGATGAATGTAAAATTAAAAATGTAAATGTAAATATTAAAGATGGAGTTGAATAGGTTTCTTATCCTTCATTTATTTATTTGAGGATATGTCTCTAGTGGTTAGGAAAAGGAGGAATTTGTTGTGCAACCTCCCTACTGTGTAGTTGACTTCAGATAGACGCATGGATTTATATTTCTTGCTGAAAAATTCAACCTCCAAGGGATGATTTCAACCTCATTAGCTATATGAGGACTTTTGTAATCATTTACAAGGGTTGGAACATTGGACATTGAACTAGTGTATTCTATTTTGACTAAGTAATATAGTGAATACAAAGAAAAGTTGCAGCTAAAATTTAAGGATTCATGTGGTGAGTTGGGATGGCTATGCTTCTCTTTTGTAAGTCACTCCATTGAATGCTTTCTCTTTCCATTACATGTCTATTTCTTTCACTCATTATCTTTACAGTTCTTTAAGAAAGATTCATGAGTAATGCATGCCATGTTTTGATGAGCTGATGATGTTGTGTTTAATTTCTTCTTAAGGAATGAATTCATATTTATATGCTTGTTCCTGACCTCTCTACTCATCCTATACCACAACCATACAACCTAAAGGGCCATTCATGCTTACCTACATTGCCCCTTTATTCTCTTACAATTTTTTCTTTTGTAACCCTGAAAGGATTTCAAGACTAGCTCTAAAGGTCCAATTTCATCCAACACAAAAATCCAAATCAACCAAACCCTAATCTGCATATATAGCCTAAAATCTCCATGATACAGTCAATTTGGCCATGATTTCATTGAGAGAGCCATCCTAGCCTAATAGGGATAGCTATTAGGTCAAAGTGGTATGTGGTTACCTTTGTTGGTCTCCTTCTCAGCCTTTAAAGATCTGGTGGAGTGCTAACACAAGAAAAAAGATGAAAATTTTGAATTATCAATATTTTGTCCTAAATGCATAAAGAAACATGCTCTAAGAAAATTCCCTCTTGATAGTGTGGAAATATGTGCTATTTGTTTATAAAACCATGATACAAAAGTATTCCCTTCAATTCATGGACTTAAAGCGGCCTTGCAAAGTGAAGTTGAAACAAGAAAACCTAAGTCACTTTGTTTTATCAGTAAAATACTATGGAAACCACAACAACTAAATATAATGCAAGGTCTTAACCCCTAGTACCAATCATATGCACAACCTCAAACCAATTGAAATACCCCAATGCCTTGGAAAAATTGGCCACCTCAAAATCCATTATGGACACAAGGTTGGCAGTATCCTCCTAGGAATCCTCAATTTGATCTATTTCAACAACCATTTATTCCATATCAACCTCCATATTATACTTCTCAATCCAATTATTTTCCACAATATCAAGTAAAAAAATCAGTCTCCTAATAAACCACTTCCATTACCACCCACATCATATCCCCAGGAAAACAATCAACTACCTACTCAACCACTTTAGAACCCAAAAAATAAAAATTCACAACCTATCTACAATATAAAAGGTCAAAATTTCCAAGTTTTCATAATCAATCCATTAGATATAAATAATGTTCAACTTAGATCTAGTAGAGTTTTGGAAAAGAAGTCACCATTTGTTGTTGTTTAGGAAGAAGATGAACCTCTTGAGAAAGAAACATTTCTTAATCAAGAAGAAAAATATTAGAAATAAAGTACACCTATGCATTAAAATGATAGTCCAATAAATTCAACTCCCATTGCAGAACAACCTTCTGTTTCTATTCAAAATCCACATTTTCCTAAAAGGCTAGAAATTGAAAAATGAATAGAGAAATAAATTGTATTGCTTGAATATGATATGTTAGATGAATTAAATAATGTTTGCATCAGAATTTCTCTGGTATAAGATATAAAGGAAATTACAAATTTTGCAAGAACAATCAGGGAGTTAAGCATTAAAAGACTAGGAAGGAAAAAGAAAGAAATTAAAAATATATAGTTATTTGGAATAATTGCAGGTATTATGATGGGAAATAAATAGTACAAAAATATCTAGGTCCAGGAAGCCCCATCATAAAAACACACATTAACAGTATCGATATCCTAAACTCATTGATTTATTTGGGAGAAGCTATCAATATCATGAGTAAGAAAACTATTTGTTAACACTGGAAAATCGTACAAGCAAAGACGACATTATTTAATGTCAGGCAGAAGTATTTACATGGCTGAGAGACATTAGAGAATATTTAAAGTATTTAAAAATCTCTAAGGTCTGAGGAAGAATCAAATTTGAGCAAGTCATAAATTATTTTGCATGCAAAAACCTTTGAGAAGAGCGCCTTTGCGTGCCTTTTGACCCAAAATGCGTGCAGTCCTGGGAGTGGCGGAAGTCACTTTCTGGGACCACAAAAGGCACACTCCAAGATAGTGGTTTCACACTTGAAGCCGCCTAAGGGCAGCCACCAAAGCCTCCTTAGACATCAAAGGAGCACACAATGGAATAATTGTGGCACACAATGGAATCATCCCCCTCTCTTGGGTCACCATCCACAATGAACGAAGGGAGGGAAGGAAGATTTGAATTCTTCTAAAAGGCCACCAAGAGATGAAAAACTTGAGAGCACATTGTTATCTTGGCCATAATTTCCCCAAGCAATACCATCAGTGTGTAATTCGGAGCTGAGATAGAAGGGACTCAATTGTTGGCCATCCAACAAGTTCAGTCCACCATAGTAGAGAGAGGGAGACTTTGCACCAAGGCAAGCTTGGAAGTAAAGACATCCTTGCATCGGGACTTAGAACCCAAGTTCTAAGGGCCCCTTGGTAAGTGGGTTAAAGTTTCATCCTCATTTCCTACCTGCACTCAATAAGAGGGGCCATAAGATCCATCATTTGGATTATTGCATTTGTTTGACTCTATTCAGATATTTTGTTTTATTTGTTTTAGTTTTTAGTTTATTTTTAGTTTGAATATGCATGCTATTCTCTATCTAGTATGTTTATGATTCTAGCATGTTCAACTAACTTGCTTGACTCCACTTATTTTTCTGCCTATGAACAATAACTTAAGAGGGTAAACCACACCCCTGAAGTTGGTGTGATTTCGTACATACGTGCACCAAACACACTAACACAAGATTGGTGACTCAGCTCAGGATTTGTTTCCAAGTTTATGTGGTTGTGCCTTTTTGCAGAGACCTCCATTTGTGTTGTGGAGTGGGGATGAATTTACCCCTTTTTCTCTTGCAATCCCTAGTTCATCCCAAGTGACAAACTAAAGAAGAGCAACTCCAAAAAATTATTTTTGTAGGAATTTGTGTGATTTTCCCTACCACAGACACGCCCAGGGTGCGGGTTCAGAGCTAACCTGTGTGCAAACATCGCGCCTGTTGCAACCTTTTGCGCGCAAAAGACATAATGAGAAATTTATTCCATATTTCTATCTTTTTCTTCTTGTAAATTTCTTGCAACCCATAATACATCTGCCAGCATTGGTTGAGGTACCCCGCAGCTTGTTAAAGCTCACTCTTAGCTGCTTTTTGTAGGCTTACTGTTAGTTTTATTTCAAGTTTATTTTTGAAAATTTCACACATAGTTTAAGTAGGGGGGTAAATTAACTTGCATTCCTAAAACAATTTATGTTTTTAAAATTTAGGTACCAACACACCTAGATAATTATCCAAAGTAAGTGGCCCAAGTCCACGCATGCTTAGCTAGGTATTTTTTTTTCTAGTGTAAAAGTCATTAGTTTAGTTCAATTTTTGCACTAGGATTTCGGGACCAGGATTGAATTGGCGATAGAAGAGAAAGTAATCTCTGTTGCCTTTGCACCCTTCAATGATCCTAGGCAAGCATATGAACACTCTCTATTCACAACTCACCATCTCCCTTTAGTTGATCACATAGATTAACTAGGAAAAATAGAAAGCGGCCCAAATCCGCACATGTTTTTATTTTGAGCAAGGAACAATACAACATAGTTTAATAGGGGATTTTGAAAAGGATCATCGCATATCCACACGTTCAAACTATATTCTTGTCCACTTTTTTCTCACACACATCCACACACTAAGTATAGCAATAAACCTAAAACTAACTTAGCAAAACTTACTAAATTCTCCCCATAGGGGCCACAAAAGAATTTATAGTTTAAGTTAGGATCAAGGGGGTAGGCATCCAATAATCCACCTTGATAATTATTCACCTTGAAACATAGAATTTGACTGTTTAGGGAGCTTTAAATCCACCTATTATCCCACAAAAAAAAAACCCGAGCATGGTAGAAACCCGTTTCAGAGGGGGTTAGGCTTAGGCACAGTGCAAGCAGGTATCAGTTGGGGCTACCTGACCCAGCTGATACTCGGTACTATTAGTTAAATTACCAAGAATCCCAAGACTCGAATGCTCACGTGGGACATTGGTACTTAGAGGCAAAATCTAGGGCATCATTTCCCTATAGGTGACGATGCAGGAAAGCACTAGATCCTCTACCCTTACCTTGGTGGATTTTCTTCGCCTGACTAGGGGCATATCCAGCTCTTACAGGACATTGTGCTAGCACTTGCAAGATATATTCTCAAGGCCCAGTTACATTTGAGTGTGTGAGGATGAATAGGTCTTCTAGGATTTGAGTATCATACGCAAGCAAACAAAAACCATTTTTTGATTGACTGAACACATGGGATTAAATTAAAGGGAGAATTAATTTTATTTTCTCTTTGTTTTATGTATGTGATTAGAATTTTCTTTGATCATAAACTCTATCCTCTCAAATTTTTCCAAAACCAGACCTAGTCGACACCAGAACAGACCCAACGGGACCTTGTCGATCTAGGAGTCTTTTGGACCTCCCCCCACTACTAGAAGGGGTTCCAGGTCTTTCGTCATTTAGGCATCAAAGATGGAACGCTGCCACCATTATTGGTTCATATTTTATTGGGGCATAGTTGGGAACCTTGGTCGGTCTCCTAATGCCACACCACATACCACTCCTCCCACAACCCCTAGAGGGCAGGGGAGTGCTACACATTCAGGAAACCATTCAAATACACATCAGGGTACATTGCAGACAAACCCTCTTCCTAACCAAAACTTTTTGTCTTCACAAGTTGCAATGGATTCAACCTCATAGTCACACTTTTTAGCTTCATTGAATCTTTCAAATTTGACCAAGCTGACGAATGACCCCATTCCACACAATGCTACATGGCCTTCCATGCCCATGAAGCTCCCTTCAGATATTTCAAAGTTTGAAGGAAAGCAAGCAGAAGACCTAGGTAATCATGTCATGACCTTCCACCTGCGGTGCTCATCGAATAGTATCATTGACGACACTATTCGATTGAGACTATTTCAATGCACTCTGACATGAGTATCAGCGAAATGGTACGTGGAGAAACCCTCTGTTTCACATGGAACCTTTAGCGCCCTCGCCACCATGTTCCTAAAATATTTTTAGTTACCCATTCACCATGATTCCAGAATGGAATTACTGACACACTTTAGACAGACCCCCGCCATCCATATCTCAGACCATCTCCATAAATAGAGGCAACGTCATAGTTTATGTAAAGAAAAAATCAACGATCGGGTACTTTTAGATTTGTTCCTGAAAACTCTCACTGCAGAGATTTCAAAGGATGTGGCGAAATAAAGGCCCATATCCAAAGAGGACGCTATCAGCAAAGCCTAACAGCTTGAGCTAATTTATACACAATCAGGATATATTTACAATATCCCGCCACATGCCCCACACCCCACGCCTACAAAATTATCAAGATTTTTCAGGCACATCGAACTCTGCAAATGATCTCATTGGGTCATTGACCCAAAGTTACCTAGGTAGCAGCAGTCAAAACCCCGGTTATACATATGGTTCTACCCAGAACGTACCACAACCCAGTTTTCAAAGTCATCATATGCCTCAGCAAAATTTGGCCAATAGGGTGCCAGTGTATCACCATGGATGACCCTACCCTCTGACTCAGGGGACCCAGTACATAGATAGACATACTGATGGAAGATCTCCCCTCCAACAGCCAGGTGCAAACCAGGGACCACATTATGCTCAGTCCCTAGCACAAGGTCTACCTATGCAAAATAATGCATAGGTGAACCTTGTGAAGCCTTCCCAAAACCCACCACACCAATCATATAATCAGGATAACTACCCTCCAAACATGGTGAAGAAAAAAGGAAAAAACAAGCCCAAAAGGAATCCTGGACAAGGGGGCAACAACCAACAACACCCACCACAATCTCAGGCTGGAGGCAACTCCAACCGAAATCAAAGCCAGGCCCCAAGAAATGCCCAACGACAGAGCAAAAGGCCACCTCTTCGAACAAACCACTCTTGTTTTATTTGTGGTGAGTACAACCATTATACTCATCAGTGTCCTGATATCCTTGAGCTGAAGAAGCTGCAGAGTAACAGAGGACAAGGAGGATCTTCCCAACAAACAACTATGATGTAGGAACCTTTCCCCATCAAGGGATGGTTAGCACTTAGCAACAAAATCTAGATGAATCCAAAAAAAACAACCACAAAATCTACATGACTGGCGAAGAGATGTTTTTTCAAACATGGAATCGCAATTACGAAACACCACCAAACACCAACGCATCAAGGGCTAGTATCAGTGCACCAACTGCACCTTTGACCATTTCAAAGATTCCTATTGAATCATTGCCAAAGATGGCTAAGGGACCAAATAAGCGAGCAAGAAACTACTCCAAAGCGGCCCATAATTATAGCATCGTAGACGATCTAGCCCAATCTCCCGCTGCTATGTTAGCTTTGGAAGTATTGCAATCATGCCAAAAGTAATGGAAAGCCTTACTTTCTGCATTAGGAATTATTAACCCTATCGATATGCACCTAATGGCTTTTGATTTAGACAAATCCACCCCCAGGGTTCCTTCAATGGTCGCCTTTCATATACCAGTGTCGGTCCAAAATATCGCCATTCACTGATGTGTCATTGACAAGGGTGCATCCACGGGCATCATGTCAAAAAAAATTAGCAGAAGTTAGGGTCTCCTGAACTAAAACCATCATTCATCACACCTAGAACATACGATGATCGTCCTTTAACCCCCATCGGTCTCTACCAAAACGTCTCGGTCTACTTCACCAAAAAGACGGTCCACATAGACATTAAAGTATTGGACACTCACTTGGAATATAATATACTCCTTGGTCAGAGTTATATGTACGCCATGTCAGCCATAGCCTCCTTTGTCTTCTGCATTATGATGTTTCCCCATGAGGACCGCATCATTACTATCGACCAATTGACACACAGCGAGAAAATACTCCTAAAAAACACCGATGTAATTCTACCCTATGTAGATACATCCTCGAATACGCTTTCACAGTACCAAGAATATGGCCCTGGCTAATTCAAACCATTATCCATTTTAGGATCATTCCTAGGAGATCCTCCCATTATACCTGAGTCATCACCCGATATCGCAGGGGCTCCGATGTGCATGATGTCCACATCAAGGGCTAAAACTAGTTAGGAAACACACACAAGCAGTAATGACACCAAGTCCTTGGCCATGTCAGTCTACCTAGCCTATGCCGCTTCCCAAACCCCTTTCCTCTACCCCCTAGCTGGTTTTGTCTCCCAGTAATTTTCAGCAATAGTGGTGTTATCAAACATATCATTTACAATACGAGTTTGGTATCTCATTCCCCCTACAAGGATAGGAGCTACACACATCACTTCCATAGGGTTAAAGCCCCTCAGTCCCGAGGAGGCCCCACCCCTCTAAAAAATGGTCGAAACCATCCATGCAAAGGAAATTCCCATTGTGAAACTGGTGATTGTGGCTAAGAAAACTGAGAAGAAAGGAAATAAGATGGAGACTCCCACCATACAACGAGAATCACTATTTTGCGCCATATGCGATGTTATAGGACGCCCTACCCATATCTTCCTAGAGCTGGATGAATTAAAACCACCCCTTGGCTCTGAGGCAGACATCACGACGTCACGTTCCCGTAAAAATGAACCTACCACCAAAGGTAAAGGCAAAGCATTGCATACCAATCACGCATGGGATATCTACAGAAATTATGGGCATTATACCCATAATTTCCCAGAGATCCCGCGATATAGGGACGCCTTACATGCCATTGAGCGATCCTATCAAGAGGATCCTTCTACCCAAGAACATCTAGGTATGAACCTCGTACCATCCTGTACCTGCAGGAGGAAGGACAGTCACCAAAAAGACAACCATTTTTCCCTCCTCCCCCCAAGCCACCATACACCAACCAGGGATAGCGGAACCTGATTGCCTCATCCTCTTGAGTTATCACCTGTGTCGATTACTGTAGATATTTTGATCGAGTATTTGACCCAAGGTCACCTAGGCAGCAGTAATCTATATTCAGGGAGTTACCAAGCACGTCGTCTACTGGAGATAGTTGATATGGGTCTTTGACCCAAGATCACCTAGGAAACAGTAGCACCCATGATACTCAGAGAATTACCAGGTAGGTAGATTCTACAAATGGCTTGATCGGGTCTTTGACCCAAGATCACTTAGGCAGAAGTAACACCCATGATACTCAAAGAGTTACCAGATAGGTAGATTCTACAGATGGCTTGATTAGTTCTTTGACCCAAGATCACCTAGGCAGTAGTAACACCCATGATACTCAGGGAGTTACCAAGTAGGTAGATTCTGCAGACGGATTGATCAGGTCTTCGACCCAAGATCTCCTAGGCAGCAGTAACACCCAGGTAGGTAGATTCTGCAGACGGCTTGATCGGGTCTTCGACCCAAGATCACCTAGGCAACGGTAGTACCATGCACATTGATCCTGCAAATGGTTCGATTGGTATTTTTCCAAAGATCGCCTAGGCAGTAGTAGTACCATGCATGTCGATTCTTTAGATGTTTCGATCGGGTCTTTGGCCCAAGGACACCTAGAAAATAATAATCAATACCCTAGATACTCATATGATTCTACTCAGAACGTATCACAACCTAGCTATCATGAAAGAAACCCTAGCACTCATATACCAACCAGGGACAAGGGAACTGATATACCCCATTCCTCGCATAAAATGGACCATTGGCACGACGTAATGTGTTGGTAAATCTAGTGAAACCCTTCCTAGGCTCATCAAAAACCATACAACCAGGAGAATTATGACAATCCTCCAAATGCTACAAAAAGAAGCTGAGGAACAAAAAAGAAGGAGATCCTCGACAGGGGGCAGTAACTAGCAATGCCCCCCATGATCTCAGTCTGGGGACAACCCCAACCGAAATCAAAACTAGGAGCCAAGTAACAACTCCCAAGGGAAAAATGGAGCTTAGAGTATTTGATCACGAAACCAAAAGCAACACTATGATCAACACTCCGTAGCACCCAAAGGAGGTGCCACACATTCATACCTCCGAAAAAATAAATTTTCAGCATTGGCATGTATGCCCCCTCTCATATTCTTTTTTAAAGCTCATGACTTTCAGTAATATTTGATAAATAATATGCTTTCATTTGAGGTAGTTGTTTTTTGTAGGAAATCTCGCAAATCATCCACAACTCCATCCATTGAAAGGTCCATAGCAGGTATCATTCTACCCCCAGCATGATAGAGTCCCAACAAACTCTGCATATCATAACATCATTTCGAAATAAAAAATCAACCATAGGTTCCACATATCTTACCGTGTTTATCATCACCTCGCCCTGCACATGATAAACATCCTCGTTGGTCGGTAGAGCCTCCCCTCCATGGCCCTCGTCACCCACAGTAGACCATATATCACAGCAAGAGTGACGTCATGGCCATACCACTTTAGTCTGGGAGGACCTCATGCCCACCCATCCACCATGCATAAGGTCAAGTTTTACCATACAGAATAAAACCCCTTTCCCAGACGACTAGGTTGTACAAGCAGATCAAAAGCACAATACTGTGCCTCGCATTTGGCCCACCATACCTCCACCAGCATAATCCCATCTATGATACTTTTCATCTACTTCATCAATCGAACACATGAGACCAACCAATGGGGCCCCCATCCTCAACAAAACACCTTCCTCACGTCATCAGTGAGTGAACACTTTCATGTTTTGGGGTACCCGTCTCTGTGTTTTGTACAAACTGAACCCCTTTATTTTATTCTCTTGGTAAGTGTAAAAAGACCACAAATGGTGCACTACATCCTCCACCCACTCATTCATATTTTCTCCCATGGCAGCAGTCCCTGAACACCCTTCGTTGGAGTATCACACCCTCATGTAAAAGTCTCCATGACATTCATAACCAGTTTATACCCACCCTAGAAGTCCTACCGACTCCAGGGATTTCCCCATCAGAAATAGTTATGACTACTGCCAAGCTGCTTATTATACTCTGACCTTGGACTATTGAATCCCCATCATCAGTTTTCAGTCACCCCTCACCACCATGCCTATGTTAAACCCATCACATCCAGGTCCTTGACCCTTCATATCAGCGACCCCTCATTCCGTTGAGGCTTCCTTTTAGTCGACTTCAACACCTATTTTCCAAAAAGGAAGTGGTACCTTGGATCACCCCTCTCCACAAAAGGGGAATCCTTGGGTGGCACTGTGGGAGACATCATTTCCCACATATGTCATCGATCCTCCTGAAATTCGACTTCAACACAATATTTCATGTCAAGATGGTATCGTACCTTACAACCATTGCAATTTGATCAAATTTGTCAAAGACCAGTGCCTTCATAAGCATCTCGTTCAGAAATGGTTACATGGGAAGGTCCCAGCCAACACCGATGTGTACAATGCGCAGTTATATTCCATACCAAGTTTACACATATGGGTACCATATTTCACCTATCGTTAAAGAAAAAATTCGCCCGAGGGTGTCAATAGTCATCATCATCAACCAACAGATCACTACCATATTAGTGACATAGATAGAACATGTATTTGTCAAATAGATTTTTTTAACTAGCCACATCATTATAAGCATGGGACATACCTGCCTCGTAGAAAATTTGTATATATTGTATTATATTTTATTACAGGGGTCCCACAGGACATGGTCATTCTTCAAACCGATGCAAGGTATCTCCAATTCTGAGCTTCACGCAGGCCTCTCTCTCTCTCTACGCACAGTATACAGAAAATAAACTATAATGTATTTCGTCTATACAGTTCTTCCAAGACCTCACACATTAGGGGGAAACTGTTAACACTAGAAAATAGTACAAGAAAAGATGACATTATTTATTGTCAAGCAGAACGATTTATAGGGCTGAGAGACATTAGATAATCTGGAAAGTATTTAAAAATATCTAAGGTCTGAGGAAAAATCAAATTTGAGCAAGTCATGAATGCTTTTGCATGCAAAAACCTTCGAGAAGAGAGCCTTTGCGTGCCTTTTGACCCAAAATTCGCACAATCATGGGAGTGGCAGAAGTCACTTTCCGAGACCACTAAAAGAACACACTTGGACCATGATTTCACACTTAAAGCCGCCAAAGGACAACCACCAAAGCCTCCTTATACATCAAGGGAGCACATGATGGAATAATTGTGGTACACAATGGAATCATCCCCCCTCTCTTGGGTCACCATCCACAATGTACCAAGGGAGGGAAGGAGGATTTGAATTCTCCTATAAAAGGCCACCAAGAGATGAAAAAATTGAGAGCACATTGTTATTCCGACCAGAATTTCCCCAAGCAATACTAGCAGTGTGTGATCCGGAGCTGAGATAGAGGGGACTCAATTATTTTCCATCCAAAAAGTTCAGTCCACCATAGTAGAGAGAGGGAGACTTTGCACCAAGGCAAGCTTGGAAGTAAAGACATCCTTGCATTGGGACTTAGAACCCAAGTTCTAAGGGCCCCTTGGCATGTGGGTTAAATTTTAATCCTCATTTCTTACCAGCACTCAATAAGAGGGGCTGAAAGATCCACCGTTTGGATTATTACAGTTTTTTGACTCTATTTAGAGATTTTGTTTTATCTGTTTTAGTTTTTATTTTAGTTTTACATTAAATATGCATGTTATTTCTCTACCTAGTATGTTTATGATTCTAGCATGTTCCACTAACTTGCTTGACTCCACTTCTTTTTCTGCATGTGACCAATAACTTAATAGGGTAAACCACTCCCCTTAAGTTGGTGTGATTTCATACATACGTGCACCAAACACACTAACACACTATTGATCAACTAAAACTTTCCAATCTTCAGTACACACCAACATTGTTACAGTTAGCGGATATATTTGTTATTAAACTAGATGGTGTTTTAGAAGATGTATTTGTCTCCTTAGATTATTGGGAATATCCTATTGATTTTATGATTTTGACTCGCAATAATAATTTAGGAAGACATCCATTGATTCTAGGAAGACCATGGTTAGCTACAGATGATGCTTTCATAAGTTATAGATATAGTGATATGTTTATTTCTGATGGAAGCTCTACTAATAAATTCACACTATACCCTCCAACAAAAACAACAATAGAAGTAGAAAGTGAAGTTTGGATAGATGATGATAGTGAGGACTTTGATATAAAACCAATATTTGCTACTTCGCAAATAGATGGGGAAGATCAAATTTTAATTTTGATGAATAATAATGATTCTTCATCATATTGTGAACAATGTCAAGGTTTTCAAGAAAAATGCAATGTTAAATATTTATCATTTCATCAAATGGCTTTTTATTCTATGGATAAATTTGGCAATTCCTTAATAGAAATCTTTCGAAGAAAAACTTTGAATATCAATAATACTTTGGAGGAATCTAAAAATAAATAATTGATAAATATGTTACAATAACAATCCTCTTCCTATGCATGGGAATACACTCATATGAAAGGATTTTATCCTAACACTTGTATGCATCATATGTATATTGAAGAAAATGGCATACCAATTCGACAACCTCAGAGGAGTATGAATCCAAATCTAAGAAAAATTGTTAAAGAGGAGTTGCAAAAATTTCTAAATGTGAATTTTATTTATCCAATATCTAATAGTCAATGGGTCTCACCATTAGTGATTGTTCCAAAGAAAAATGGAAAATGGAGATTATGCATCGATTATAGGGAATTGAATAAAGACACCTTGAAAGATCATTTTCCACTTCCCTTGATACATTGGCAGGGAAGAAGTATTTTTCATTCTTGGATGGTTTTAGTGGATATAAAAAAATCCAAGTAGCTTTAGAAGATCAGGACAAAAAACTTTCACCTGTCCATGGGGAACTTGTGCTTACATAGTACTTCCTTTTGGATTGTGCAATGCACCTACAACAATCCAAAGGGTAGTTCTAGGTATTTTTTTCTAATCTTATCCATGATTGTGTGGAATTTTATATGGATGACTCTACGATATATGGGAATTATTTAGAAGAAGCTCTTAAAAATTTGGAAAATGTTCTCATTATATGTAAAGAAGAAAACCTCTCTTTAATCCTTGAATTTTTTTTTATGATGTCCAATGAAGGAATTTTTTTAGGCCACCACATTTTAGGAGATGGAATTAAGGTGGATGCATCTAAAGTAGAAGTTATCTCCAAATTATCAATTCCTAATTGTGAAAAATATGTTAGAAGTTTCCTTGGCTTTACTGGTTATTATAGAAGATTTATAAACAACTTTACCAATATTGTCTCTCCACTTTTCAATTTGATTGCAAAATATTGTGAATTCATTTGGAATTCTGACTGCCAAAAAGCTTTCTAAACATTGAAGGAAAATATTTTTGAAGCACCCATCTTAATAGGACCAAATTGAAGCCTCTCTTTTGATATTTCAATATATGCTTCAGATACAACTTTAAGATATGTATTGGGACAAAAATTTTTGACTCCATATGCCATTTATTATACAAGTAAAAATTTAACTCCTGCAGAGTTGAATTATAACGTAATAGAAAAGGAGTTTTTAGTTGTTGTGCATGCTATTAATCAGTTCTGACATTATATCACCAGTTATGAAACTTTTGTTCATACATATCACTTTGCAATTGGATATTTAATGAATAAATCTATCAGTAATGGAAGAGTTACAATTTGGTTATTTTTGGTACAAGAATTGAATATTTCTATTTTGGATAGGCTCGGAAAAGAGAACACAAATGCTAATTTTCTATCTAGAATCCAAAATGATAATAAGGATATTCCTGTAAAAGATGATTTTCCCGATGAATGTCTTTTTTCAGTATCTATTAAAAATCCTTGGTTTTCAAATATTGTTAATTGTTCACCTACAAGGAATTTACCTCCATATTTTTCTCCTAGAGAGAAAAGGAAAGTTATTCAAGCCAGTACATCTTATTCATGGATAAATGAACTATTGTACAAAATGGGACCTGATTTAATAATTTGAAGATGTGTCAGAGAGGATGAAGTACCATAAATATTAAAGGATTGTCACGATGAACCATGTGGAGGAAATTTTATCGATAAAAGGACTACTTACAAAATACTTCTCTTAGGATATTATTGGTCTTCTCTTTTCAAACATGTCAAATAATATGTTAAGAGATGTGATAGTTGTCAGAGGATGGGAAAGCCTATTCCTTCAGATGAGATGCCTCTACAACCTCAGGTACTTATTGAACCTTTTGAAAAGTGGGATTTGGATTTATTTGGTCCAATTAATCCTCCATCAAGACAAAAAAGGTACATTCTTCTCTATACATATTATTTCACCAAATGGGTAGAAGCTAAACCACTTCCTTTTTCTACTGAAAATGATGTAGTTTCATTTCTATTTGAAGATATCTTCACTCATTTTGGTGTCCCAAAAGAAATTTTGATATATCAAGGTACTCAATTTACATCCAAGTTGGTGTAGAAGGTAATGGAGGAATATAAAATCAAACATCAGAAATCAACTCATATCATCCCCAAGAAAATCTAAAAGTTGAATCAACAAATAAAGTAATTTAAATAGTTCTTACCACAATTATGCATCTACATAGAAAGGATTGGGCATAAAAACTTCCAGAAGGTTTATGGGCATATTGTACCACATGGAGAAACGCAATAGGACATACTTCTTATGAAATTGTTTATGGAAAATAAGTCTCGTTCCCTAATGAGTTTTAAATAAAGTGCTTCAAAACAATAGTAAAATTATGTATTGATCTATCAGAAGCACAAAAACAAAGAATGGAGCAATTGAATGAACTTGATGAGATTCGACAAGATGTTATTCACAGAACCAACATAGTTCAACTACAAAGGTCTATATGGCATGATAAGTTTATCAAAGACAAAAACTTCCATATAGGATATTGGGAATTACTTTTTTATTCCAAATTTAAGTATTTTCAATGAAAATTAAAAACTCATTGGCTTTGTCCTTATGAGGTTGAAACTATCTTTGATAATGGGGCAGTCAGAATCAAAACCATTGATTAGGAAAAGATAAATTTCCTTGTAAATGGTCATATATTACGAATATATCATAAACCATTAACAAAGGAAGAGCTCATAAAAAATCTACAAGGTAATCGAGATTTGAAGTTGGTTAGGAAATATTCTTCTTCCTCTCCAGCTTAATTTCAAATTGATTTATATTTAAAAAATACAATATAAAAAATATAAAAAATATAAAAAAAAAAATATATATATATATATATATATATATATATATATATAATTAGTAATAATAATTGTATAACCATGAAAACCAACATTGTTGGAATATTATTTATATAGAAAATCTAAGTCGAAAACCAAGAATTCTTGGAAACTTATATTTTGTTTTTAAATTACCTCTTCTTGTCCCATTTCTTTTTATTCCTCTTTTGAAAAATAAGACAGCTATCAAATTGTCAATAATTTGCATCTCTCATGAAATTCTGCAGCTGACTTGACAAATTACAAAAAGAGCAAATGGCCAAAGAAACTTGAATGAAGATCAAAGATAAAGCAACATGAGAAACCTACAAAGGAAAAATGCAAAAATTAGTAAAGAATCATAAAAGGTATGTAAATATTAATTAGATAATAAAGGTAAAAATATTGAATTATGAAAATATATATATCAATTATTGCTGCTACCTCCATTTTATATAATGATTACACTGACTATGACATGAATTTTGTTTTAACAAAAATATTATGTCTAGTCAAAAGGGTATGAAACTGTTATGAAACCTTGTTATCATTCAAATTCACTCAATTTTTCTCGTATATTGTCCCACGTCCTTTGCATACCATCACAATTCCCTACATCATATCCATTCAACTCAACCATGTTACATTGCCAAAAATGATTCACCTATTACTCGAATTCCATATCCCTGATCTATTCCATAGTCAAACTCATTCCATAGCCCTACCAAAAAGGGAAATTGGGGACCTAAAACTTCTTCAGCAGGGGAGTCATTGTACACTCAGAACTGAATGGGGATAAATTTCTTGAAGGGTACCCACATGTAAAACAATAGTTGCAACAAGCACAGTGGCTAGAATTCATTGAAAATTTTGATGGCCGTGAGAAAGAGGTCATGAAATAATTTTCTCGGGCATATGATGGCATAGAAGCTGAGCTGGGGATGTTAAATTAGTTCAGGAAGAGACATTCATGGCATAAGATACCAGATTTCCAAGAAACAGAGAGAGTTGGTTGAACAATAGAAAGATTAAAGAAAAGGAGCAGGAAGTATTCCTTCAAAACCCAAGTATGGATATTTCTTTCTACAAGAAATGAATTCTAGTCACAAACTTAAAGTCTAAATGGAGAAATTTTCTATTGATTATTTAGAAATTCATAACCTGTGAGGGTAGGTTTGGAAACATTTTCTTTTACCATGCTTTCTTAATGATGAATTTTCTTGATGATAATGAAATCAATTTCACATACTTCCTACTTTGTAGATTAATAAAAATGGCTACTAACATTCAAAGAAAAGTATAGTTCATTGACAATGGTTTATGTCATCATGGGTTAGTGAAAATTTTAATTGAAGCTCATTTGAAAAGAAAAGGGGATAGCTCGGAAGATTTTATAATAAGAAATAATATCAAGGAACTTGAGCAATATGAACTCAATGCTAAAACAAGGAAGAGTAGAAGAAATTTTCCCTAAAACCGTATACATAAATCACCTGGACAAGAAACACAACAAAATGAGTATTTAGATGATGAAATCCCTTCGGAAAATGTGTTAGAAAATCTTAAGCAAAACAATGTTAGAAGAAAGAAAGCCAATAATAAGATGAAGGTACATCAAAGATAGAAACAAAACATGGAAATGTCAATAATAAAAATCACACCCTCACTACTAAAAAGTCACCTATAAAAGTAAGAAGAAGTGCATGACTTAAAAATCCAACCTACAAACAGTCTGGGAAATATTTAGGATTTATTGACTTAGAAGAAGAAGAGGAACCAAGAATTCCATCACTAGTTGCAAGCCCAATTAGGAAAACCCTAGAAATTGACCCTATACAGCAAGAAATATATGAATATATAGAATCTGTCGAATGAAAAGCTACAGTAAAAACTATTGAATCATCCTCCAACCGAGAAGAATTTTTAGATGAATAAATCCATGTCAATCCTCCATAAGAAACTAGAATTGCAGACACTCTTAAGCAGGAAATTTATGAATTGAAGGTATTAAATAAATATTTGAAGCAAGAGCATGAAGCACTAAAAGTACAAAATTAAATTCAAAGAACTTATAATGACAACATCCTATTGTATCTTGGTTTATGGTACAAGAAGAATAAGAAATGGAAGTTTAAAAATAAATTTCTTAAGAGAAAGGTAATAAGTTTGGAATGCAAGATCCTAATAAAGAAACCAAGGATGGGAATCAGTTCCAGAAAAGAAAAAAGAACTAATTTAGATGTTCTTGCTTAGGCTTCAGAGGTAGCACAGTGCTAGGGGAGGGTTACAAATTTTTTAATTTTGAGCATGAGGACATGCAATACCTTCTGTGTGGGGGAATGTTGAAGACCCAAATTGTCCCTTTTGACAATCTTCTTGCACTCCATTATCCTTCTTTTTTACCTTAATAATTCTAATTGAGCATCAATTTACAAGGTTATTGGAAAAAGTAGGTACCTACTCATCTTTTATTTCATATTTTTCATTGTTATTTATTATTTAACTTACTATTTTCATAATCTACTAAATTGCATCAATTTTGCAACTAATGACTGATTCTCCAGTAAAATTGAAGGTTCGATAGGTTTTGAAACTCTAGCTAAGGAACAAAATATATGGAAAAGTGGCTAATAATTTGCATAAGGATATTTACCTATCTTAATGATCTATATTGACGATAAGAGTGCCATGTAAGCCCAATCAACGTGAAATACAACCAACGAAGAAGGAGATGAAGGCGAACTAGGAGAGCGAGGAAATTAATGGAAGCATATATTTTTCCTCATGATTATCCTATTTGATAGCAAATCATGAGGAAATTATGATGTCATTATCTTATTATGTTATTTTTAGTTGTTGTTGAGGAGGATAGGCTCGTAATTCTCTAAAACTGTTATTGAAAGTGGTTATAAATCTACCTCTCGACACGATGAATGAAAAACTTGATTATTGTTTGAAAGCACCCTTGATAACTATTAATTAAAACTTGTAATTTTCCCTATGTGTGGAATTCAAATGCATGTGTAGACTCTGAAATTGTTGCTTTCTTACAACTCAGAGGAGGCACCCCTAAGAGTTGTAATATTATAATTTTTTTCTAAGTAATAACTCAATATTCTCATTTCATTTATATAGCATTAGGTTAACCTTTCAATTAATTTTCAATTAACATTGAATGACATAGATAAAATTTGAAGTTATTTTCATTTACGATTTATTATATTGATTTTATCAATTTATCGTGAAGGGAATAAAGAAGAGGATTCCTATGCACATGTAGATGTCAGAATAAAATTATTTTGATTTCAATTTCCAATCATAAGTAGAATGCTTTCAAGATTTTATCAAGTGAGATTTGATTTTTCCAATCTGACATTTTAAATTCGAATTTATAATTTAATGCATCTCTATTTAGAATTTCGAATTTAATTCATCTCTATTAGATAATATTTTATTCTGATTTGTTGGTGTGGATGTGTTTTTTTCCAATAAAAAAATCATAATTTCCATTAATAAAAAATGATAGAAAATTACATGTTGTATCAGCTACATAAAGTGTTAAGTGTATAGAAAATATGCTCCGAACCATCTATATCGTAACAGTTCATAGTAAAGGTAGTAAAAACCATAAATATTTACATGATAAATTACTAAAATAAAATATGTAAATGTCCATCAAAACCATCTAGAAAATATATAATAAAATAAAAGACAGTCGAAAGATCAAATGTTTAGATCATTCGGCCCATCAACTCCAACATCCTTAATAAATGGCCTGTGATAATAGTGGTACTGCTCCTGTTCCAGCTGTTCATGTATCAACCATTGACCCCATGATAGCTGTGTGGCTTCTTTGGAAAGGCGGTCAGAAATCTGGTTCATTTCCCTGTATATGTGCGAGCATACAATAAAATAAAAGAGTGATTTTAAAGTAATAACATCCTCCAATAAACCACTGAGTGTGTGCACGTGACATCGATATCTATATTGTTGAACTAATTTATAAAAATTTTAGAGTCCCAAATATTTGAATCATGTTGCATTTTTTCTCAAGTGAAAATATGAGAAGAAGTTTGAAGCTATTTAATTCTGAATAATTGTTTGTGCCTTGATCTAAACCCATTTTGAGTATGTAATAATGACAGTCTGATATGTATAATATTGCACCACCACCACATACATCATTGTTGGCATATCCATCAAAATATGCTTAAGGCTATGATTTGTGAATAAATTTAGGGATGATATGCCCGGTCTGCTTCTGGGGTTCTTCCTCAAGGATCATTAGATATAGGGCCAAAATTTTGTTGAAAATGGTATGCCATTGGATATGGGAGTCCTTAAATATGATCTTGTTATGATCTAGCCATATTCCATATCAGACAAGTAGGGGTAGGTTCCGGATTTTCGGTGATGGTGTAGAGTTCCACCAAATCTGCCAAGTTGAAATGAGATTGTCCCCTTGCCATCTGATGTTGATCTCCAGTGATATATATATATATATATATATATATATATATATATATATATATATATTTGTGTGTGTGTGTGTTTTGAGACCAAAACAGTAGCTGGGTACAAGAAAAAGGTGGTCACCAGTACATATAGTCAATTTTCTGACACTTTAGTTCCAACAGTTTTGACATATTGTCGGAAAGTTCCCCAATTTTTCTCAATTTTTTAATCCCGCCAACAAGCATCGCTCTAGCGATGTTTAGGGAGTATCTTAGGAAGTGCAACATTTAGGAAAAGCATTATAAGTGAAACGTTTAGAGATAAAGCGTCAGAAGTGTGGCATTTAGGGACAAAGCATCAAAAGTGGAATGTTTAGGAATAAAGCATCGGAAATGTGACGTTTAGCAAAGCGTCAGAAGTGCAAAGTTTAGTGGCAAAACATCGGAAGTGCGACATTTAGGAACAAAGTGTCGTAATAGCGACGTTTTCATGTGATGGTGCCCAAGTAAACGCATTCCAGTCGGGTTGAGTCGGGTCATGTGGTGTGAGGGCACCCAAGGAATGCACCCAAGTTGGGTCGTGTCAAGTTGTGTGAAGGCACCCAAGGAAATGCGTTCGGGTCGGTCGGGTTGGGTCTAGTCGGGTCCTGTCGTGTGAGACTGTCCAAGGAAATGTGTTTGTGCAGCTTAGGTCAAGTCGTGTGATGGCAGCCAAGGAAATGCATCAAGGTCGTGTCATATTGTGAGGGTGCCCAAGGAAACGTGTTTGAGCAGGTCAGGTCAGGTCGAGTCGTGTGAGGGTGCCTAATGAACGCGTCTAGGTTGGATCGTGTCAGGTCATGTGAGGACACCCAAGGAAACACATTCGGGCGGGTCTGGTCTGGTCCAGTTAGGTCGTTTCATGTGAGGCCACCCAAGGAAGCACGTTCAGGCGGGTTGGGTCGAGTCGGGTCGGGTCGGGTCGGCTTGGGTAAGGTCGTGTGAGGGTGTTCGTATAAAAAATGCCTAATTTGTGACTTCTTTTGTTGCTTATGCAAGTTTGTGCGATCTGTTTTCCACTTGCTCCCTCATGCGCCCTTCGTTAGGGTGAGTCGAGTCATGTCGTGTGAGGGCACCACATGAAACGTGTTCAGGAGGGATCATATGAGGGAAGTCGTATAAAAAATGTTGGGTTGTGATCACCCGCGTGCCTTGTGCACATTCGTGCAACCCATTTTCCGTTTTCTCCCTTGAGCCTTAGATGTTTGGGTCGTGCGGGTCATGTTGGGACTCCTGTGGGCACCTAAGGAAACGTGTTTGGACGGGTCAGGTCAGGTCATGCCATGAGAGGGTGCCCAAGGAAATGCTTTTGAGAATTTGAAAAATGATAGGGAATGCCCAATAGTGAATTAAAAGTGGTCATATGTGCCCCTAATAATGTGGCTCAATGTATTGTATAATTTATTTCATGAGTACTTGACATGGCCACAAATTATTGGGACTCATTGACGAAAAATCAATGAGTCCCAATAATTTGTGACCATGTCAAGTACTCATGAAATAAATTATAAAATACACAATATCAGAAGATTGTGGTAAAGAGGGAAAACTTAGTGGGATGAAAACCACCCCTCAAAATACATTTCATGTTATGTCAACTATGTAGTGTCATGTCATGTGAGGGCACCTAAGGAAACAAGTTCGGGTGGGTCGGGTCGGGCTAGGTCGGGTCGGGTCGTGTCGTATCCAAGGGTCTACTTTTCTTGGGGTTATCTTTAGTTTCTCCATAGGATTTTCATTGGGTCATCATCCTTTCTTGATGCAGATCTTGATGCCCTAGGCTATTTTTCTCTTTTTAGAGTTTCCTCTAGTACAAGGTTGTGGGTTAGACAATGGTGAATTTATAGTACATAAATGTGTGATTTTAAATTTATCAAGCATGCACAAGCCTGTAAAATTAAGGTATGGTAGACATTTTGTCGGTGGACAGAATTAGAGTTTGGTTGGATTTTTCTTGATTACAAACAATGGTAAACAACCTACATCAATGTTGTTTTCCTTTATGAAAAAAACAACATCAATTCCTTCCAAAAACAACTCAAAATATAAGCAAACAAGTCTCCATTCTTATTAAGTCATGATGGGGCACTAGGTAGCTGAATATAATCCATAAAATAAAACACCACCAACATTTCATAACGAAGTATGAATAAAATGAACCATTACTTAGATTGCATTGTAAGCCAAGAAACCAGATTTATCAATGCAAGGAACTATATTTGAGCCTCCCTATTGTTCTAAGGCTCCATTTCATATTCATACTTCTTTTTCCCTCTATCCCCAAATATTCCTTTTGAGATTTTTCCACAATTAGTCTTAATTTTTAATCAATATATTTTTGCCTTCCACTTTGTGTTCAATTGCCTCCACCTTTCAAGATGAACTACTTGCTACAAATAGAACTTTGGAATCCTATATCCAATGGGGTTTGTCTATTAGGAAATTTATTTTAAAAAATTCTTCCAAACCATTAAGGTTTTTGATGATTTTAGATTTTTCCATGGAGCTTGAATCCTTAGCCACAACTTCCAACCCCTAACCCATTTAACCCCCTAAACCTCTAAACCCCTAACCCATTTAACCCATAAACCCTTAACCCCTAACCCTTAAATCCTTAACCCCTAACCCATATAACCCCCTAAACCCTAAACCTCTAAACCCTTAACCCGTAACCCCTTAAACCATAATTCCTGATCCCTAACCCATTAAAGCCCCTAAACCCCTTATAATATTCCAAATTAGGAAAGACAACAATATTGAACACCAAACTAAAATGTACAAAAAATAATAATGCAAAATACATGAGGAAATCATAGATCCATTAGATTATGTATTGCATCATCAAAATATACAATGTGTTGAGGAACAAATCACTCAAACTAGGCAAACAAGCCTCCAAAGCCCAGAAACACTAGGATCCCAAGGATGCTGCAATGCAGAAATGTCAGAATACATGACAACACAGTTCCAATGAGGGTTACTGCTGTAGGAATATGGAAACAAATGGATCTACTAATACATTACTCAAAAGGAGCTAAAAATGGAGAACTAGTCTCTCAAATACAATCCCAAGATAACCCAACAAGGGTTTCTTGAAAGGCACAAGATGCAAAAAGTGCAGATTGAAACTCTGTGGCTGAATCATGTTGTATCATTGAATATCTGTTAGAATATGGCTGAAATGACAAAGATATGGTTGTAACTTCTCCTCCCTAGCTTTCTGGGTGAAAGGCTACTCCTTTCACTGGGAAACTAGCTGATAAACAGGGTCTCTCAACCTTCCACAGCAACACCCTACAAAATAACGCAGTTCCTCAAGGAGACTGTGTCATGGCTAAAGGTGATTTCTTGGCCCAATCCTGGTGGTGGAAATGAAGCTCAGAATAACCCTCCTATATTACCTTCTCAAGACCTCCAAGGTAGAGTGTGGGATTCTCGCCTGGAAATACCTTTGTATTAAACAGTACAACAAACTCAGCTAAACAACTGAAGCATGCAAGAATTCATAAGACTCAAACATAAACAATATTATCAATGCCTCTCATGGCTACCATCCCTTACCTTATATCCTTGATGAGCTTCCTCACCCTTGGCCCCACTCATTTATGAGGTTACTTCCATGCAAAGACTCCTCCTCCAAAACATCGTTGTCTCCACTAGCTTCACTCTCTTCTTTGGCAACACTATTGATTTGGTCAACCTTGATTTGGTCAACCTTGATCCAGTCTACATCCATTTCCCCCTTTCACACCCAAGGTGGCTTTATTGTTACTATCTAAACTGATCCACATCCATATTGGAAGTGATTTATTCCTACTAAAGATATTTAAGGGTCTCCTTACCCCACTTATTCATCTAGACTATGAATAGAAGCAACATATAATATTCCAACTAGCTGAAAGCTAATTGGGAATATTACAATCCTTCCCTCCCAAATGTTGCTTGTCCTCAAGAAATAGTAAATAAGGATGCTAAAAAATATTCTCTCTTTCCCAAGTGGCATCCTCATAAGGTAGATTCCTCCATCGAATCAGATATTCTCTAATCACCCTGCTCCTTAGTTGCCTCTCTCAAGTATCCAAGATAGCCTCCAATTGTAAAAATAGATGGCCCTCATCATCAATAGGTGGGAGATCCATGGTAGAAACCATATTTTTTCCAATGGCCTTCTTGAGGTATGAGACACGAAAATTTCTATGGATCTTGCTCCCAATAGGAAGCTCTAGCTCATATGCTACTTCTCCAACAAGACAGATCACCCTGTATGGCCCATAGAACTAAGGTTTAAGATTCTCAGCCCCCTTCTCCTTAAGTGTAGACTGTCTTTATGGATGAATACGAAGATAGACCAAATCATCCACCTCAAACTACCTCTCTTTCCGACCACGGTCTACATATATCTTCTATTGGTTTTGTGCTATAGCAATGTTGTCCTTGAGGGCCCAGAGTATATCCTGACTCTCCTGGATCTAATCCTTTTCTCTAGGAGCCTTACTTGCTCCAAACATCAAATCATCGAATGATAGTGCATCATACCCATAAAGAGCTCGAAATGGGGTCATGCCAATGGAAATATGAAAGGTTGTGTTGTAGCAATACTCCCCCAAATGGAGCCAACGCAGCCATGCTCTTTGCTTCCTTGAAACATAGTTCCACAAGTAGCCTTCCAACCACTTGTTTACTATTTATGTCTATCCATCGGTTTGTGGGTGATAGCTAGTACTTGGTTTCAACTCAGTACCCACTAACCGAAAAATCTCTTGCTAAATGCCACCCATGAAGTGGTTATCCCGATCACTGACTATGGTCTTGGGAGACCATGGAGTCTAAACACATCTCTACAGAAGAGCTCAGCTACCTGTGAAGTAGTATATTATGTAGAAATATCAAAATAAATGTGAATACTTAGTTATTCGATCAACAACTACAAAGATACAATCCTTACCCTGAACTGTAGGTAGACCAGTGATGAAGTCCATGGAAATACTTTCCCATTTTCCATATGGAATAGGGAGTGGCTACAATAATCATGTGGGATGGTTGTGCTCCCCTTTGTTCTACTGGAAAACTACACACACCTTGATGGGTTGTAGCACATCCTCCTTGAGACCCTTCCAAGAGAATATCTCCCAAGTAGCCCAATATGTCTTAGTGAATCCTTAATGCCCCACAAGTGGTGAATCATGTGATGCCTGCAAAATATTCTTCTTGGGCTTAGAATCTCTATCAAAGAAGACCCAATCTCAGTAATAGATGACATCATATATCACTTTATACCTCTCATCAATCACATGTCCATCTAGGATCTCACATGCAAAGCAGTGTTTGGAATATTCCACTAGCAGTTGAGCCTTCCAATCTGTATCCATGCTCATCAAGGACAACGTTGCTAAACTCCAAGATAGAGAATATGCCACTACATTTCTCTTCCCCTTGACATATTCTATGTCAAATTCACATGCTTGAATCTTACTCACCATTTTTACTGCCTCTCTTGAAGATGCTTCTGCTCAAGAAAGAATCAAAGACTATTTTGATCTGTCTTCACTTGGAATATGTTACCAACCAAATCTTGTCAGAACTTGGCTAAGGCATGCATAATAGCCAACATCTCCTTATCATATATGGGATACATTTTCTCATGTTGTAGCAACTTCCGACTCTCAAAATCTATGGGGTGTCCCCCTTGCATCAATACTACTCCAATGCCTTCTCCCGAAGCATCACATTCCAACACAAAGAATTGGGTAAAATCTGGTAGAACTAATACCGGCAACTACTCATCACCTCCTTGAGGTTATCAAAAGCTCTATGCACTGTGATTGTCCAACTGAAAACTCCCTTGTTAGTTATATTTGTAAGTGGTGCTGCTATTGGAGAGAACCCTTTAACAAACTTCTGGTAATAGGTGCAAATGCCTACAAATCCCCGAAGTTCTGTGACATTATTTGGCTCGGGCCAATCTCTAATAGCACAGATCTTCTCTTCATGAACTCTTACCCCATCTACTCCAATGATGTGGCCTAAATAGAGCATCTCTTTGAGCCCAAACTCACAATTGGAGAGCTTAGCATAGAATTTTTGCTCTTCAAGAATGCGTAATACTACCTCAATATGTTGTAGATGCTCCTCCCATGTGTGGTTGTAAATAAGAATGTCATCAAATAAGACCAATATAAATTTCCTCAAGTGACCACGGAAAATGTGGTTCATTGAAGATTGGAATGTTTCTGGAGCATTGGTTAGCCCAAAAGGCATCACCAAAAACTCAAAATAGCCATAGTGACATCGAAACATTGTCTTTGGGATGCCTGGATCCCTCACTTTGATTTGATGATACCCTGATCTCAAATCAACCTTGGAAAAATACTTGGACCCTCTTAGTTCATCCATCAATTTATCGATCTTGGGAATTGGGTATCTGTTCTTCATGGTATTTTTGCTCAAGGCTCTATAATCAATTGACATCCTCAATGTTCCATCCTTCTTCTTCACCAAAATCACTGAAGAGGCAAAAGGACTGGTGCTAGGCCAAATGTATCCTAAGGCCTAGAGCTCCTGAATGGCCTTTTCAATCTCATTCATGTAGGCTTTGGGATGCCTATAGGGTGTGGTGATCACTGCTTGGATCCCCTGCTCTAACTCAATAGTGTGCTCAAATCCCCAATCAGGAGGTCTCCCGGGTGGGATATCTCCAAATACTGTGGAATATGGGTCCAAAATAGATTGTACATCCAGATGTACTAGTGAATCCTTGCCCCCTGCTTCTGACATACACAGTTCTACTGCCCACTCTATTTCCCCTCTACGCAAATCAGCCTCCATTCTGTTTGTCAAGACAATTTGGGGTGGATAGGTGTGTATGCCTTTGATTTTCTGATGTTTACCACTCCCCTTTTTTGTCCATTCCATCTCTAATGTTTCCCATTCTGTGGTAACCTTCCCTAAGGTGATTAACCATTGGACACCCAATATCACATTGGTGTCTGGAATATCAACCACAAAGAAGTGGTCTGTCAATATTTAGGTTCCCATAGTGATGGTTAATTGCTGGAACATATTTGGCACACTGCATGGTTCTAGCTTTAGGAACCAAAACCAAGAAACCCTCAAAATATGGTATGTGAATTCCCCTCCTCTGCACCAACTGAGTGTCTATAAATTTATGGGTAGCTCCACTATCTACCAATACTGATACTCTTTGTCACAATATAGTGCCTCTAACCCTCAATGTTAGATACTTTGGAAATCCCCGCAAATCTACAAGAGTCCCTCCCATTGGAGCAAATTCTCCCACTACATCTCCTGTGGATGGTGCACCTCCTCCTGCTACTACAACATTG
Organism: Pinus albicaulis; assembly: GCA_034641835.2. Lineage (NCBI taxonomy): Eukaryota > Viridiplantae > Streptophyta > Pinopsida > Pinales > Pinaceae > Pinus > Pinus albicaulis. The sequence continues at coordinate 319,230,647 of CM076573.1, forward strand.
GTCTCCTTCTCCTCATCAGAAAATATCTCAATACAATGTGCCTTCCCTACAAGACATTGGTGGTTTGGTACCTATGGCTCTCGACAAGTGAAACAAATTTTATTCTTCCTTATATCTCTCCGAGAATTATCATTAAGATATTTCTTCTCTCGATCCTCCTTTTTTTGATAGGGTAACCTTTGTTGAAAAGTTACCTTTGCCTTGGGTAAGGCATGCTGTAGATATCTAGCCCTCTCCATAGCTTCTTGGAGTGTATTTGGTCTAGTGGATTTCACCAGCCCATGTAATGGTTAAATCATCCCATCAATGAACATGCATACTCTCTAGGTCATAGTGAGGTCAGATACCATGACTGAAAGCTTTAGAAACTCATGGATATAAGTCTCTAGATCCCATACTTGCTTGAGCTTGGTTAGCGCCACAAATTGTGCTTTTGGATTCTTGGGATCAAATCTCTCCACCAACCTTTGGGTGAAGTCTAAATAAGAAGTGACACTAACATGCCCAAGTGTATATAGGCCATGAAACCACCATTGATGTGCTTCACCTTCTAAGTGCAGTGCTACTATTTTAATAGCCTCCATTTCTGAAACTCTATTGAGTTGGAAGTAAGTATCCAACTTCTCCACCCAAGCCTTAACTGTGCACTTGGGTGACCCATCATAAGAGGGAAAAGAGAATCTGCCCAAACTGCGGTGTAAATCTGGGCTCTGCCTATACCCTCCACTTTATGGTGATTGAAGGATCTCCTACCATCCTTGATCCAATAGAACTCCTGAAAGTTAAAATTCTCCTTGAACCTCTAGGATTGAGATTCATATTCCACAAAATAATCACCAAGGGTTTCTTCCCTCAATGGTCCTCCCTCCTCACCTTCCAATGATAGGAATGTGGGCATGGTGGAGCATTGTGAAGAAGGTTGCGCTACTGATTGCTCCCACCATACATGTGAAATTCTAGAGCTTTCTCCATGGTGAAACCCTCTAGGGGATTCCACTGTCTTTCTAATCTCATCTCCTTGATATCTTTTGCAATTTTCTGCATGGTCTGAAGAATATTTTTTGGAATCTCTTTCTCCTTCATTGTTATAGATGTATTTCCCCTACAAGTTGAGCCAAGATTAAAGCTCTGATACCACTGTAATATTCCAAATTAGGAAAGACAACAATATTGAACACCAAAATTAAATGTGCATCAAATAATAATGCAAAATGCATGAGAAAATCATAGATCCATTAGATTATGTATTACAACAAAAAAATATACAATTTGTTGGGGAAAAAATCACTCAAACTAGGCAAACAAGCCTCCAAATCCTAGAAACACTAGAATCCCAAAGGATGTTGCAATACAGAAATGCCAAAATACATGACAGCGTAATCCCAGTGAGGGTTACTGCTACAGGAATATGGAAACAAATGGATCTACTAATATATTACTCAAAAGGAGCTTAAAATGGAGAACTAATCTCTCAAACACAATCCCAATATAACCCGACAAGGGTTTCTTGAAAGGCACAAGATGCAAAAAGTGTAGACTGCTACTCTATGGTTGAATCACACTGTATCACTGAAGCTCTATGGGAATATGGCTAAAATGACAAATATATGGCTGTAACTTCTCCTCCCTAGATTTCTGGGTGAAAGGCTGCTCCTTTCACTAGGAAACTAGCTCATAAACATGGTCTCTCAACCCTCCACTACAAAACCCTGCAAAATAATGCAGTTCCTCAAGGAGACTGCAATGTGGCTAAACGTGACTACTTGGCCCAATGATGGATGGTGGAAATGAAGCTTAGAATAACCCCCCTAGATGGCCTTCTCAAGACCTCTACGGTAGAGTGTGGGATTCCCGCCTGGAAATACCCTTGTACAAAACAGTACATCAAACTCAGCTAGATAGCTGAAGCATGCAAGAAGTCATAAGAATAAAACATAAAAAATATTACAAATGCCTCTCATGGCTTCCATCCCTTCCCTTATATCCTTGATGAGCTTCCTCACCCTTGGCCCCACTCATTTATGAGGTTACTTCCATGCAAAGACTCCTCCTCAAAAATTGCGATGTCCCCACTAGCTCCACTCTCTTCTTTGGAAGTGTAATTGATTTGGTCAACCTTGACCCAGTATACATGCCTTTCACCCTTTCACACCCAAGGTGGCTTTATTTTTACTATCTAAACTGATCCACATCCATATTGGAAGTGATTTATTCCTACTAAATAGATTTAAGGGTCTCCCTACCCCACTTATTCATCTTGATTATGAATAGAAACAACATATAATATTCCAACTAGCTAAAAGCTAATTGGGAATATTACACCCCTAAAACCCTAATCCATTTAACCCCCTAAAACCTAACCCCATTAACCCCTAACCCATATAAGTGTCCTCCATCATCAATGTCTGCAAAGTGCATGATCTCGATCCAACGTGTTCATAAAGTTATTCCTCTATCATTGACACATCTGCAACATACTCTTCTTCACTTGTCTCAGCTTCTTCTTCTTCATCGCAATCTATAGCTCCATCCTATTCCATTACACAACCAAGTTGAAGAATCTCTACTTCAACATTCTCCTCCAAGACTTCAAGTTCAACACGAATCTGTAGGTGCTATTCTTTCATACACCTCAACCTATACAAGGTCTAAAAAATCCTCCCTTGACATTATTCCCAAATTTCCATGTCTTGTTATGTAGCTTCGACCCTGACCAATGTCTTTCCCCTGCCAATGTTTCACTGAGAACAACCAATATAATGTCCAAGTCAATACCAACTGCAACCTTGTCATTGTATTTGGGTCGGGTGGGGTCGGGTCGGTCAGGTCGTGTGATGTGCAGGTTATCTACATGTTCATCAAGTTATTCCTCTATCATTGACACATCTGCAACATCCTATTCTTCACATGTCTCGGCTTCTTCTTCTTCATCGCAATCTGCAACTCCATCCTACTCCATTGCCCAACCAAGTCGAAGAAGCTCTAATTCAACATTCTCCTCCAAGACTTCAAGTTCAACATGAATCTGTGGGTTCTCTTCTTTCATACACCTCAACCTGTATAAGGTCTGAAAAACCATCCCTTGACATTCTTCCCAACTTTCCATGTCTTGTTATGCAACTTCATCCCTGAACAATGTCTTGCCCATGCCAATGTTTCACTGAGACCAACAAATATAATGTCCAAGCTTCGATACCAACTGTAGCCTTGTCGTCGTAATTGGGTTGGGTTAGGTCGTGTGAGGGTGCCTAAGGAAATCTGTTTGGGCGAGTCGGGTTGGTTCGTGCCGTGTGAGGGCACCCAAGGAAACACATTTGGGCGAGTAGGGCCGATTCGTGTCATGTGATGGCGCCGAAGGAAATTCATTTGGGCGGGTCAGGTTGGGTCAAGTCGTGTGAGGGCACCCAAGGAAACATGTTTGGGTGGGTCGAGTCAGGTTGGGTCATGCGAGGTTACCCAACGAAAAGCATTCGGGTGGGTCGAGGGATTGGGTTGTGTGAGGGTGGCCATATAAAAAATGCTAAGTTGTGATCACCTGTGTTCCTTATGAACATTCGCGCAACCCGTTTTCCATTTTCTCCCTTATGCCATCATTCGGGCGGTTTGGTTCATGTTGTGTGACGGTGCCCAAGGAAACATATTTGGGTTGGGTACTTGGGTCGGGTCGGGTCGTGTGAGGGAGGCCGTATAAAAAATGCTATGTTGTGACCGCTCGTGTACCTTGTGGCGCACGTTCGTGTGGCCCATTTTCCTTTTTCTCCCTTGTGCCTTCGTTTGGGCGAGTCGGGTAGGTTCATGTGAGCACGCCCAAGGAAACACATTCGGGTCAGGCCGAGTCGTGTGAGGGTTCCCAAGAAAACGTGTTCTGGGCAGTTTGGGTCAGGTCGTGTCATGTGAGGGAAACCAAGGAAATGCGTTCGGGTCAAGTCATGTGAGAGAGGCCGTATCAAAAATGTTAAGTTGTGACCACCCATGTATCTTGTTCACGTTCATGTGACCCATTTTCCGTTTTCTCCCTTGTGCCTTCGTTCGGGCGGGTAAGGTCGGGTCGGGTCATGTGAGGGCACCCAAGGAAATGCGTTCTGGTCAGGTCAGGTTAGGTCATGTCATGTGAGGGTGCCCAAGGAAACACGTACAAGTCGGGTTGGGTTAGGTTGTGTGAGGGTGGTCGTATAAAAAATTCTAAGTTTTGATTTCCCATGTGTGTTGTGCACATCTCTGCGACCCATTTTTTGTTTGCTCCCTTGTGCCTTCCTTCGGGTGGGTCGGGTCATGTCATGTGAGGGCACCCAAGGAAACACGTTCGGGTCAGGTACTCGAGTCAGGTCGGGTCGTGTGAGGGAGGTCATATCAAAAATGCTAAGTTGTGACAGCCCATGTGCCTTGTGGCACACGTTTGTGTGACCCATTTGCCTTTTTCTCCCTTGTGCCTTCATTCGAGCGTGTCGGGTAGGGTCATGTGAGCGTGCCCAAGGAAACACGTTTGGGTTAGGTTGGGTCATGTGAGGGTGCTCAAGGAAACACATTCAGGGCGAGCTGGGTTGGGTCGGGTCGTCTGAGGGTACCCAAGGAAACGCGTTCGGGTCGGGTCGGGTTAGGTTGTGCCATGTGAGGGTGCCCAAGGAAACGCATTCAGGTCGGGTCATGTGAGGGACACCGTATCAAAAATGCTAAGTTGTGACCACTCGTGTGTCTTGTGCACTTTCGTGTGACCCATTTTCTCTTTGGTCCGTTGTTCCTTCGTTTGGGTGGGTCGGGTCGTGTGAGGGCACCCAAGGAAATGTGTTCGGGTCAAGTAAGGTCGGGTCATTCCATGTGAGGGTTCCCAAGGAAACACATTCGGGTCAAGTCATGTGACGGCGGCCATATAAAATATGCTAATTTGTGACTGCCTGTGTTCCTTGTCCATGTTCGTGTGACCTGTTTTCCATTTTCTCCCTTGTTCCTTCGTTCAGGCAGGTCAGGTCATGTCGTGTGAGGGTGCCCAAGGAAATGTGTTTGGGTTGGGTACTCGGGTCGGGTCGGGTCGAGTCGTGTGAGGGAGCCCGTATCAAAAATGCTAAGTTGTGACTTCATGTGTGCCTTATGGCGCACATTCGTGTGACCCATTTTCCTTTTCCTCCCTTGTTCCTTCGTTCGGGCAGGTCGGGTAGGGTCGTGTGAGGGCGCCCAAGGAAACGTGTTTAGTTCAGGTTGGGTCATGTGCGGGTGCCCAAGGAAATGCATTCAAGGAGGTTTGGGTTGGGTCGGTTCATGTGAGGGCGCCAAAGGAAACACGTTTGGGTCAGGTCGGGTCATGTCCTGTCGTTTGAGGGCGCCCAAGCCTAACGTGTTTGGGTTGGGTTGTGTGAGGGAGGTCATATCTAAAATTATAAGTTGTGACCACCCATGTGTCTTGTGCATATTCGTGTGACCCATTTTTCATTTTCTCCCTTGTGCCTTCGTTCGGGCGGGTCAGGTCAGGTCGGGTCCTGTGAGGGCACCCAAGGAAACACATTCGGGTCGGGTCGGGTTGGGTCATGCCATGTGAGGGCGCCCAAGGAAATGCGTTCAAGTCAGGTCGGGTCGGGTTGTGTGATCGCGGCTGTATAAAAAATTCTAAGTTGTGACCACTCATTTTCCTTGTGCATGTTTGTGCGACCCATTTGTCATTATCTCCCTTATACCTTCATTTGGGCAGGTCAGGTCGTGTTGTGTGAGGGTGCCCAAGGAAATGCGTTTGAGTCAGGTCGGGTCATGTGAGGGTGGTCGTATAAAAAATGCTAAGTTGTGACCACCCGTGTGCCCTATGCATGTTTGTGTGACCCATTTTCGATTTGGTGCTCCTTTGTGCCTTCGTTCGGGTGGGTCGGGTAGTGTCGTGTGAGGGTGCCCAAGGAAATGCATTCGAGCGGGTTGTGTGAGGGAGGCCGTATAAAAAAATGCTAAGTTGTGACTGCCAATGTCCCTTAATGTGCACATTCGTGCGACCCATTTTCCGTTTTCTCCCTTACGCCTTTGTTCGAGCGGGTCAAGTCGTGCCATGTGAGGCCGCCTAAGGAAATGTGTTCAAGTTGGGTTTGGGTCGGGTCGGGTCATGTGTGTGGAAAGTTATAAGTTTTAGATATTAAATAATTTATATACACCTTAATATCTTATTTATTTATATTCAATTTTTTTTTTTTTTTTCTCGTTTAGACTAATCCTAATTTTTCCATTTTTTCTCCTCCCATGCCACCCACGGGTTTCGAACCGGTGACCTTACAGAACGGAGTGCCTTAACAGTGCACCCCATCACCGACTGTTCTACACCACATGGGCATTTATATTCAAATTTTAATTTAATACTTTATATAATTTTTTTAAATATTATTATTTACATTTAATTTTTATTTTTTATTTTTTATTTTAATTCCAATTCCTGCCTCAAAATAATTTCACCCTTCACCCAGCCTCCCTATTCCCGCCTACAAAAAATACACCCTTCGAATCATTGTTCCAAATGCACTGTCACTGTTTTGCACGCAGGCTCGGGTTGAACCCGACTCGACCCTGACGAACTTCCCAACGCCTTGCTGAACGTTTAACACCTGAACATTGAACTGACCAACACCCTGCTGAACCCAAGTTTTGATTTCAAGACGAAAGAGAAGTCTTTCATTGAGGAGTGAAAAGTGTTGTGGAAGTGATTTCAGTTTTCCTATTGTATTATCATTGAGTTGAACGTCTGTTAATGTGGAGAGGCAATGTGATATCAAATACCGGAGTTGCAATTGTTCCATTCCTTGATTGTTTGTCTTGGATGCATATTTCACCTTGTGAAATCCTTAGCAATTTGGGTTTTCAGTGGTTTATTAGTCCTCTGAAAAGGATCAGGATTGAAATTAAAGCCTTCCTAGATGGGGTATGAGAAATTGTTCACGCAAATATAATCACCTCTTGTTAAGGTCAAACTGGTAAACACATAGAATCAGAAACTTCTTGGGCATGGGGGATGAAAACATGTGCATAGAATCAGCACCACTTCCATCTTGATCCCGTCGAGATGGAAACACACATAGAAAAACCTTCATTAGATTTTTTTTTGTATTTTTGGTTCTTTAGTAAATGGAAATAGCATTTGTTACTATGAAACATGTCCAGCCACAACAACGGATAAACGTGGGAAAAAATCTAGATTTGGTACTGAGAAGGAAGAGGGTCGAATAGGCAAGTTGACCATCATTCGGGTCACAACATCATACATAAAGACGGAAGGATATTGAAAGAATTAAATTGAGATATTTATTAAAGAGATTGATCGAACATGTGCTCAATTGACCCAGCAAAGGGGGTAGAAACAAAGGGGAAAGCAACCAAGGCAGGAAAGACAGGAGCATGACTAGTTTCAAGTGCTCTATCTTCCATCAAGAGATACAGTCACACAGAGTTCTGTCTCAGGCCATAGAGGATATTTTGGAGATGTTGGCTACTTAGATGATACAGAGGAAATTTTAAGGAACTTTTACAACTATTTTCAAGATGTGAAACTCTCTTAAACGTGTGTACTTTTTTTTTTTTATGCTCTTGGTTCTAGTAAATTGTGTAAGTCCAACCCTAGGTTTCACACACAAAACTTGTCATCTTTGACCAATGGACTTTGCTCAGAGTTGACTGAGTGTGTATTATTGTCTTCTCCAAGATTTGATAGTAGTGACCTATACAGAGTATGAAACCAAGACTGTATAGCCTGTAACCAACCCTTAAAAACAATATATTTAAAAATTGTGGTCGTATTTTCTTCAACCAGAATGTTTTTTGAGCTTTTGATATATGGATTGAGTGCATTTGAGGTTATTAAAGAGGTATAAACCATTGAGAACTAATTCAAAGGCATAGTTGAATTATGAAAATGGACCATTAAATTATTGTCTTATGTTTTCTTCAAAGTGGAAGGTTCCTCAAGTTTTTGATAAGATGGATAAGTGTGTTTGATAACCATTTTACCAGATATAAATTTTACCCCTACTAAGGGTTTGAGAAAAATATCTTGGAAAATATATACCCTTGTACTCCTGCAGGTAGCAGCAAGAAGAAGACAAAAAGAGAAGAGGAATTTGGTGACAAGAATAAGCCCTGCAGCTATTGAAGCTTGAAAAAGCTCAAAGAGAAATTCCATGTGAATAAGGACCATAAATACCTAAAGACCAGGTTCATAGAAAGAGACAGCCTAGGTGAGGCATCTACCAAGGTGATAAATACTTGCTAAGGAATAAGAAGCACATTGAGGACTGAAGTGAAAAAGAGAAAATAAGGTGAGAACATTAACAAACTTTTGTTAATGGCATGTGTTTCCTTTAGGTATTCACCAGTCACTCCACTCCTTGTTATCCTCCAATGAACACACTCTCCATTGAAGCAAACTTCATCCAAGTGTCATTGTAAATATACGCTCTCAATGTGATCAAGTTAACTCTATAATATCTTCAATTTTTAGTGCATTTCACAATCCGAAACTATTTTTTCCCTGGCAATTTCTTGAGATTCCTAGCTGCATGCACTTGTTTTGACAATGCTCTATATTTTCATCAGTTAGAAGGACATATTTCTTCAAAATAAGATTTCAATGAATTTTATGAGAATTTTTATCCCCTTCTCCCATAACACTTCCTTTGTTTCTGCCATCGACAAATTTTCTAAATTGTTGCCAGCATTATCATTTTTTGTAATGTTTCCTATACCTATGTTTCACAAGAAGGTAAATGAAGATTTAATGAGTGTTGAACCTAAAATATTTCAAGAGTTGGTCATATTACCTTTTTAAATCTCTACAATGAATCTGATGTGATAAACTTTCAATTTGTTGACTTACTAGGCAAAAACAACAAAGAAGATTGTGTTGAAGCTGCAATGTCAGTCTTGCTAGCATTATTCTCAATATGTGATCAAGGTGAGATTTTAACAGTTTCTATCTTTTTAGTTTTGTTTATATTCAATGATGTCATATTTTTCTATGTTGTGCATTACGAAAATGTTGTAATAACATTACATATATAACATGGGAAAATGTCTTCACCTAGTTTTCATGGTTTTGCAGCATTGCAAACATTTTGAGATTGGTGGAGACAAGAAGGGGAAGAGAACCCCCCTTTTTAAAACTCTCAGATTTTTTGCAGCTTTATATCCATAATTTTACATTCTTTTTCGCATGTCTGTCCAAGGACAGAAATTTTGTTATGTTGTTTATTAGTAGATAGGGTAAACCAACCAAAGATGCCAATTTAATTTTGGCCTTTGTCTTATGGTCTCTTGCACTTAATTTATAGAAAAAACCCTTGGATTCAAATCGTGCTTGGTTATGCTTTCTATTTACTTTATGTTGTTTTCTTCCACAATCTTCACCTTTGTATCATAATAATTTTGAGATTGAGTCCAACGCTGAGTGAAAGGATCGTACTCTGCTGCACCTGCTTTAAGATTAAGGTTTAGAGTCTTGATCTCAGAATCATTCTTGAAATTTTCAGCCTTGTTTTTCTTATTCATTTCTATTAGCATCAAGGCTTTTGCATCCTTTCTTTTTCTCTGAAGAGAAAGGACTTCTAGTTCCTTCAACCTCACTTTAATTCTCTAAAATTCTAAATAATCATGCTTGCTCTCTGCTAGCTCCATCTCTCTTCTAACTGAGTTAGAGTTCGGCAAGATCTAAAATATACCTTATCTGGGCATAGCAAAGGGTCCTTTTAGGCGGTAAGGTTTAGAGGCTTGATCTTAGAAGCATTCTTGAAATTTTCAGAGGCTTGATCTAAAGCACTCTTGTTCAGTAACAAACGCGAGGACCAAAGCATTCAAGCATTCAAACCCTGAACATAGACCCAATTCACATCAGCATATACATCCTCCCTTCATTTAGATGGCCTGAAATGAGTACATTTTCCATGGAATGAAATCACTGTCAAATACTTATTGCTCCTATCAGTTGTTTGCTGAGAAATTACTTGGAAATGTAATGTAATATCCCTTAAGTAACCATTGATTCAAAGAGATTTTCTAATTCTGGGTTTTGGACATTGCTTGTGATTATGGCTCTTAGCTGTAGAGGCTTGGTGAGGCAAATTGATGGTGCTTATAATAGAGCCTAGTTTAAAATATGGAATCTCCCAAGAAATACAAATGATTACATTCAAACTAAGATCTTCTCAATAATGCAGATCATTCTAAAATAGAGTGTTTCTCAATTCTATAGATGGATGCATGATAAAAAGAACAAAGTAGTCTGGAAGTCATTCACATTAGAACAGTAGGATAAAATTTATTAATGTGCTTTCTATTAGAAAGAATTAAAGAAGGTAAGGTTAAAAATTGTGTTTTCTTACAGGAAATTGCAAGGAATTTATTTTTGAAGGCCTAAGCATAAATCGATTTTTGTTTTTAGGGCTTTCTTACTCAACTCCAAGAGAAATTTTAAGCCCTTGAGCTGGTGTGAAAACCACATAGAGAGAAGTGGTTTTGTGAATCTTGAAATATAACAAAATTTCCCTTAAAATTGAAAATTTAACTCGGATATAATTGGTTTTTTGAAGCTGGCTACAAGCATTTTTTTTTAAATATCAGTCGTGGGCTAATTGTTAGTTAATACAGATATAACGTGATCACCGGAGAGGTTTCATCACCTATTTGATGCCCAAGCACTGTCATTTGGACTTATGATTTGAAATACTACCCTTTGGAGTAAGGCCACAGGTTATTGTGGCCTTCTTCCTCTCTCATCATAAGCTACAACATACTGTAAATTATACACCAGATTCGAAGCATTTCACTACTGGCCTCAATCACAGAGATAATACACAATAGCAATCCTTAAAACACTAAAAAATCAAAAAATAATAATCACAAGTGTTTGTCTTTCTTTCCTTGCTATCTAGGTTACAAATCTGGTTTGTTGGAGGACTGATCTTATTACTACTGTTGACCACTCTTTAACTTGCAAAGGTATGGTCCAATACATCAATGGCATCTCAGTAGCATGACTATCTTTTCATAGTTTACATGTTGTATTTCAAGTTGTTCTTTTATTTTTTATTTTCTTTAGAACTTGAAATTTCAAAACTGTCTCATGCATATTTTCATTGTTAGCTTTCTATTCTCATGAGATTATTTAATGTTGTTTTAGTTACCCACTAAAGGTCATTTGATAAGTTGTGAAGCACAGGTAACGTACGAAATCTCGTTAAATAAGCCTAGGGGAGTGAGCTTGTTAAAATTTTGGTGTTGACTACTTTAGAACATAATAGGTTTGTTGCTACCCCAAACATTTGATCATTGCTCATTGGAAATAATTGGAATATAAAGGAATTATAAGCCTAGGGGAGTGAGCTTGTTAAAATTTTGGTGTTGACTACTTTAGAACATAATAGGTTTGTTGCTACCCCAAATGTTTGATCATTGCTCATTGGAAATAATTGGAATATAAAGGAATTATTGTTTACAATTGAGTTTCTTTGACAATTGGTGAAATATCTTAAGAAAAGTGCTAACTTTTTTGTGCCTTGTGACTTCTTTAGAATCTAATTGTTTTATGTTAACAACCTTAATCCCTAAAGCATTAGTAACTTCTTGAAAAGATACGTTTTCATTGAAGTTATTATAAAGAGTAAAATTCTTAAGTATTCTCTTGCCTTCCTCAAAATTGGCATAAGAAATTTGACAAATATCATTGTCAAATTGTGAATGGTAATCTGGTATTGACCCTAGGTGTTCTTCATTTAAGAATATTTTTCCTTAATTGAATAATTGGAATTAAAGAATTTTTTTGTTTTCATCTTAGGAGATCTCTCATAGTTTCAAGCAGATACCATTGACATTCATTTTCCTTACTTTAGGGTAGCATTTGGGTTTGGTGAATGATTTGAGTATTTATCTCTCTAACTGACATATACATGGCCAAAAGCTACTATGGTCTATTTTCATTAAAAATGATCTAATTCATTGAGTGTGCCATATGCTCTTCTTTGGGAATGTTCGTATAACTGAGGCATATTTGATTTTAATTTTAAAGTTTGACGCATATTTGGAAAAGCTAATCATTATCATTTGGAAATAAAAATTGATAGAGGATTGGTGTTTTTTTCTTGGTTTAAATTTTTTCAAGAATAACCCTTGCAGCCATCTCTCCCTCATCTCATTTGAAGCATTGGCATCTTGCAATTGTTATTTTTTGTATTGATCACTTGGCTATATTTTTTTCATCACTGTAATCTCTTTAAGTGGAATTACTTTTCTAATCTCTTTGAAAACTCTTCCAGTTGTAAGCCATAGTCATAGTATCTTCTCGGTTGCTACTTGTATCTTATTTGTTCTAGAATCAAAACTTAAATATCATCCAACCTTACCTCTCAGACTCCATTGGCTCTGCATTCAAAAATTTTCCTCAACTATATTTAGCTTCTCTTTCTAAAACTATATTCTATAGTTATACACAACTTCACTTGCTAGAACTGACCTTGTTTGAATATCCTCTATTTCAAATCGTGTTTATCTTCCTCTTCTTAACTCGTGAGTATCTCAAGCTCTATTTTTTTCTTCCCAAAGAGAATTACTTTTCTATGTATCTCTTTCCAAAGAGTATACTTTCTCTAATATCAAATGATGCAACCTTTAGAAATAACCTATGGATTATCCAAAAGCTCACTCTACATGATATAAGTTGGTTTCTCTAGCGAAAATGACACATTCATTAGATACCTGGTCGATTACTCCACTAGGTCAGCATTGTCAAATTTCCACTCATCTCCTTCAATTGGGTAGAATTTCTAGTGACTTCATATTGTGAATTTCTAGTTCTTGACCTTATTTCTCTCCATTATTAGGTCTCTATGTCCAATCAATGCAACCTTCAGGTCATTTCATGTCCAAAAAAATGTCGCCTACGTATTGCATTTTTCACATATACTAGGTCATGTGCTTGATTCACATGTTTTCCTTTGATAAACACTCTTAAAGTTTCAATGGGAATTTGGCATCTAGATCAATTTTGAATTCTGAAGTATTTCATAAATGAATGCATAGAAAAATAATGAATTCCAAGGATACTACAAACATATATCCTCTACCCATTACTCTCCATAGTAATTCATTACATACGTCATGCAAATTTCTCCAGGGTTTGTAGACGCTGAATTCTTATTTGGTTAATTCTTTACAACAGTTTGATTGACGTTGGGTTTGATCAATTTTTGGTGTAAATAGATGGAATCTCAACTATTATCTCACCATTTGTAAATTCCCCTCTGCCCTAACTCTTCCTATCTAAATGGATTACCTGAAATATTTATTAGCTATTCGATTGCAATCTAAAAGAAAATACAACGAGCATGTTCTCCAAAAGGAATTGCATAGATGTAAAGCTCTGAAGGTTCACCAATTAACCTGATAGTGAACGGGTCCTCCTTCATGTGATCCCATGATCCAACAATAAACCAACATACAATTTTATGGCATAATCCTTCATGCGATTACCTTTTTTTTTGTTTACTAATCCCTTGACATCCATACATCCTCATTTGACCATGTGACTTCTCTTATGTTCAATGAAAGCACAATTGTTTACACACACAACTACTCAGTTTCACACAAAATCCCTATGTATAATAGTGTTCTCACATAACACTTGTTTAGTCAATTTAGTGTCCTAAATTGCTAACATAAATTATCGATCAGGGCTAGTAAACTGATGAAGTGTGATGCACCATATGTGGATAAGAAACCTATTTCTTACTTTGTTGTGTTTGTATTTTTATATTGTTTTTAAGGGTTTTGTTCTTTAAGTTCTTGAGATGACTAACCTAGAATTATGAAAAATATTTAAGTTAATCTATTTCAATTTGAGAAGAAAGAAAAGGAAGTGTATTAAAACTAATCTAATTTTCATAAAATCAAAACCTAAAGCTAAGAGCTAGTTTGAGACCTAGTTTTGAAAATAAAAGCATCTATCTATTTGATTGGTTAGTCCTAATCCATGGATCTACTTTAGCATGCTAAGGCTATAAAACAGAAAACAAAGAATGCAAATGTAATCATCTAAGATGTGTCTAGCTACTCCAATTATTCAACTGGAAAGAGTGACCTTCTTTGAAGTAATGCTTGAGTAAGCTAATTACATCTGTTTTAAATTAAAGCACTAGGAAAGCTCTGTAAATAACCCAGAAGGTGCACTACATTTAATCATTCAACCATCCTCTCTTAATATGTTCACATGAGTTTCCTTGTGGAGTGGTTTTTAGAAAGATTATTGTTTGCAGTCAAATGAGGGTCTTAAAAGTAAAAACATGTAAGGACTAACTAAGATAAACCAAATGTATAATTGACTTATCAGTATCACTCAACTATGAAGCTTTTAACCTCTTGAAGTGTCTTTGGAGAAGCCAACTACGCCTCTAGTAATTAGCAAGAAAATGACAAGAAATAAATTCAACTACTGTAAATATGAAACATGTAACCATTAATATAGATTTGGTACATTAGAAATGGTTTTCTTATGAATATCAATTTGATACAGCAGTTGGAAATTATACTTTATGAAAATGAAAAGGCAAGACAGTAAGCTAAACAACCATGGTTTCCAGCACTTCAATCTTTATTCCAATATGGAAAATAGAATTTCTATCTTCTTGAAACATTTTGGAAGACAAGTCTGCACAGTTGCAATCTATCATTAAAGTATTTGAAAACTAGAAATGAAGCATAAACAGAAATTACTAAACATAATGAAAGAAATCTAACTATAAATAATATAAAAACCTCCTTTAGAAGCAGGGGCCCTCTGCTGCTAATTTGGTTGACTCCTTGCTTGTCAAAAGTGGAATCAAACCATCATTTGATAACTAAACTTCTTTATTGATAAACTCACAACTCTACATCCCATTCCATCTCAAGCCTTGTTACAAAACATTCTATAATTATTTCTCTTCTTCTCCTTTTTTTTTTTACATCCTTTATAGGAGAAAGCTTCCCCTATTTATACAAAAATATGAGAATTTGTCTCATTAATGAGATTCCATGAATCTCTCCCTCTATCTCTAGAGTTACAATCAAAATAGGAAATGATAAGAGACATGTCTTTTTATACTTTCAATACAAATAGGAAATGAGACACATATCCTCATGATCCCATGATCTTCTCCACTTAAATTCGAATTTGGTTTTGGGAGGTCACATAAAGGTCTTTTAGAAGCTTCCTTTTGACCTACACATGGCAACAATATCATCCCACTTGTTAGGTATAAGCATATGCACATTATTTTTTAATTTTTAACCACAAATTCACTTAAAAATGCTAAGAATTAATAAATTTTGGAAAACATAAATGTAACCCAATAGTGGTAATAGTAAGGTAAATGTAATGAAATGGAGGTCGAGTGAAGGTGGTAATAAGGAAATATAAGTGAAAATGTAATGGAAGTGAATGTTGTTAGGTCCCTATATTAATAGTGTAGTCCCTTATTATGTTAGTGTAGCCCCCCTTATTGTTATTGTTGTACCCCTGTAACCCCCATATTGTTATTTTTGTGCCCTTACATTATTTTTGTTAGGTCGGCTAGGATTACATTGTGGCCCCTTGGACTCCTATATATAGAAAGGAGGTTTTTTCATTTGTATCATCCAAGAATTGTTCATTCATGTAATGTATTGGAGGTTGCCCCCTCGAAGTGGCTTATTTCGAAGGCATTGACATCTCTTTTCTTCTCTTTTTGGAGCTGGTTTCACAACATTTGGTATCAGAGCTTTGGATTCTAGTGTTTCACTGCTCCAAATAGGTCATCATGGAATTTTCGCTATAAATTTTTTTTTACGAAGTTTCAGAAGCTGAAATTTTTAAGGTGTGAAGCCAAAATTCCGAGGAACATCGTCGCAAAATTTCAGATCTTGGTTCGCAATATTTTAGGAGATATGATCTATGGAAGTTAGGTCTTTTTGCAAGCTCCTCAATTTAATCTAAACAAGTGATCGTGGCATTTGTGCTATAACTTTTTTTCTATGAAGGTTCAGAATCTGAAATTTTTAGGGCAGGAAGCTGAAATCCAGAGGAAACTCGTTGCAAATTTTAGAGTTTGGTTCGCAATATTTTCGAAGATATGATCTGTGGAAGATAGTGCTTTTTCAGGCTCCTGAATTTCATCTCAAAGAGGCGATTATGGGAAAATATTCATAACTCTCTCTCTCTCTGAGCATCGGATTGGAGTGTCGTAAAAAGTGGTTGCAAGTACATGCACTGTAGTTTCTTTGCTATCAATTTCAGAGCTAAAAGATGAAACAATGACACGTGGCAAGTCGTACAAGTTCGCTCTACTGAACTAGTCCATAATTAGGTCATTATGGGAGATTGGACATTACTTTGCCTTGGAGAATCCAAATCAAGTCAGACCTATGGCATTCGAAAGATAATTCAGGAGGCTACCTCAGTGTCAAATTTTAGATATTGAAGAGCTGGAATCACAGAGATAATCCAATTTAAATATCGAGCTCCTTAAAATCAAGAAAAAGGTGTGTATTTGTTTTCTGAATTGCATAAGTATTGTTTAAAGAATCAATTTGAATTGATTCCAAGGGCATATTGTAGAATAGATATCAGTATCGGGTTATAAAAAATGCCTCGTGAAAATAATTCAACACCCATTAAGCCTTCAAAAGGCTCTACTATGACTCATGAAGATGAAGAATTGCAACATGATCTATCAAAATTACAAGAGAAAGTGCACCAAATTTCGCTCTCACAAAGAGCAACAAAAAATGAAATGGAAGTTTTGAAGAAATGGTGGAAGCGAAGATGGATGGTTTGAAGGATAATATGGATGGTTTGAAGAAAGGCGTGGAATCTAAGATGGATGACATGGAAGCTAAGATTGATGAAAAAATGAAAGACAGCATGGAAAACATGAAGAATGATCTAAAAGCAGACATGGAAGGTTTGACAAAGTTGATACAAGAAATGTTTCCTAATGGTGAAAAGATAGTAGAGGAAACTCATGATGAGAACAAAATAAATGTTAATCGTGATTTCATAAGCTCTAATGTTGGAGGGAAGAACCACCATATTCCAAAAATGGATATGAGGAAGTTTGATGGAAAGGATCCTGTAACATGGATACTACAGATGGAGCAATATTTTGATCTCCATAATGTGCAAAACACACAAAAGGTACGCATTACAACTTTACATTTAGAACAAAATACATTTGTATGGTATCGATGGCTTTGCTCCCATAAAAAAATTGTCACTTGGTCAATTTTTACGGAGGAAATGATAGCACATCATGAGGATACAAAGAGCAACACCTTCTTTAGCCAATTGATAAATCTCAAACAAAATGGTTTAGTGGGGGAGCACATTGAGGACTTCCAAAAATTGAATATAAGGGTAACTGATATTCCAGAGGAACACAGGATTGATCTCTTCATAGGCACTTTAAAGGATAACATCCAACATGAAGTTTGTGTTTTGGAACCTGATTCATTGGAGAAGGCATTCAGGTTGGCAAGAAAAGTTGAAAGTAAAATTATGGCGACAAGGAAGCCTACCACTCAATTCTATAAAGAAGGAAGTGTTGCTACGCCTAGATTTCCACAACCTACAAGGTTGACACCACAACAATTGGAAGAAAAAAGAGCAAAGGGCTTTGCTACAGTTGTGATAGCAAATACACTAAAGGTCATAAGTGTGCTGAGAAGAAATTATTTTACATAGATTGTGAAGAGGAAGAAGAAAATGAACAAGAAGAGGATATACAACAGGAACCAGCCCTAGAAGAGGAAGAAATGAATCCGACCATATCGTGTAATGCACTGGCAGGAATTACCACTCCTCAAACTCTCAAGATAGAAGGACAAATCAAGAAGAAAAAGGTAATAGTGTTGATTGATTGAGGTAGCACCCATAATTTTATTCATTGTAAGGTAGCCAAGGAATTAAATTGTTTCCTATACTCAGCACCAAAATGTCAAGTGATGGTTGCAAATGGAGGAACTATAAATTGCTCTGGAAAATGCCATAATATCAAGCTAACCATGGGGGAATATGTATTGACTAGTCCAATGCTTTCCATTCCTATGGGAGGTGTTGATGTTGTACTAGGAATACAATGGTTACAATCTTTGGGGACGGTAGCTTTTAATTTTCAAGAACTTTTCTTGAAATTTTTTTCAGAAGGAAAGGAAGTCGAATTACGGGGTATTGCGGGAAAGCCAGGAAGGATAATAAGCTCTAATGTCATGACAAAGCTTCTAAAGAAAGAACAACGAGGCGTAATTGCACAATTATGCTCACTAGAAGTTCCAACATTAAAATCATCTATTTCTGCAGATCTCCAACAAGTCTTGGACAATCATTCCAAGGTGTTTGAAACTCCCAAAGGACTCCCACCTATTCGTGATCATGATCATGCTATTCATTTGATTCTAGGAAGTGTTCCTCCAAACATCAGGCCTTATAGATATCCTTACTTTCAAAAGAGCGAAATTGAATGTATGATTGCAGAAATGTTAGAGGCGGGTATAATTCAACCTAGTCAAAGTTCTTTCTCTACTCCTATAGTATTGGTACACAAGAAGGATGGATCATGGTGAATGTGTCCGGATTATAGGGAGCTCAATAAGCTCACCATTAAAGATAAATTTCCCATTCCTGTGATTGATGAATTATTGGATGAATTACATGGAGCAATTTATTTTACCAAGTTGGATCTTTGTTCAGGATATCATCAAATTAGAATGAAGACTGAAGATATTCCAAAAACAGCATTTCGAACTCATGAGGGTCATTATGAATTTTTGGTCATGCCTTTTGGCCTTACCAATTCACCTTCTACATTTCAATGGTTGATGAATTCCATTTTCAAACCCTTCCTTAGAAAATTTGTGCTAGTATTTTTTGATGATATACTAATCTACAGCAGGTCTTGGAAGGATCATGTTGAACGTGTTGACAGGGTGCTCAAACTATTGCAGGAGAAACAATTATATGCAAAAAAATCCAAATGTTTCTTTGGAGTACAAGAGGTGGAATATCTGGGTCATATTGTATCTCACGAGGGTGTTAAAGTAGACCCTAACAAAATTAAAGCCATTAGGGAATGGAAAGTCCCCACAACCATAAAGCAGTTGCGAGGATTTCTCGGGTTAACAGGGTATTATCGCAAGTTTGTTAAGAATTATGGGAGAATAGCGGCACCTCTAACAACATTATTGAAGAAAGATGCATTTTCATGGACTCCTGAAGCAACTAAGGCCTTTGAACATCTTAAAGAGGCAATGTGCCTAGCACCGGTCTTAGCTACGCTAGACTTCACAAAAACCTTTATTGTAGAATGTGATGCCTCAGGAAATGGAATTGGTGCTATTTTAACGCAGGAAGGAAGATCCATTGCTTTTGAAAGTCGTCCAATCAAAGGAAAGTATTTACAGAAACCTATTTATGAGAAGGAAATGCTAGCAATACTGCATGCACTAAAGAAATGGGAAACTTACCTAATGGGAAGACACTTCAAGGTAAAAACTGATCATGATAGTCTTAAACACTTTTTAGAACAAAGACTATCTTCAGAAGAGTAGCAAAAATGGGTCACAAAGATGTTGGGTTATGAATTTGAAATAATCTACAAAAAAGGGAAGCTTATTGTTGTTGCAGATGCACTCTCAAGAAAGAATGAAGAGGTGGAAGCATTGCTTTGTGCCATTTCTATTATCCAACCAGATTGGATAACCGAAGTAAGAGATGAATGGAATAAGGAAAAAGAAGTATGGACACTCATTCAAAATTTGCAGCAAGATCCTAGTACATCTGATACTTTTAGTTGGAAAAATCATTCTTTATGGTACAAAGATCACTTATATATTTGTAAGAATTCCAAACTAAAACAAAATATTCTTTTGGAATTGCACACTTCTCCTTTAGGAGGACACTTGGGATTTTTAAAAACTTACCACATGGTGAAGAAATAATTTTTTTGGGAGGGCCTTAAATCTAATATTCAAAATTTTGTGGCGGAATGTTTGGTTTGCCAGCAGAATAAATTTGAGACAATTAAGACCCCGAGACTTCTACAACCTTTATCCATTCCAAGTCAACGTTGGGAGGAGATTTAAATGGATTTTATCATAGGTTTACCTAAGTCCGAAGGAAAGAGTGTCATCATGGTGGTAATTGATAAACTTACCAAGTATGTACACTTTTGTGCATTATATCATCCATTTAAAGTAAGTACAGTTGCTACTACATTTATGGACACAATTCAAAAGCTACATGGAAACCCAAGGATTATTGTGAGTGACAAAGATCCCATTTTTACTGGAAATTTTTGGACAAATTTATTTTCTTGTTTGGGTACTCAATTAACTCATTGACGCAGGCCTAGCCTGCAAACCCAGAATATTTAACATCTGTGCATATCAACATGCATCTCAGCTTTTTTTCCCAAATCAAAACTTCAATAGTTGGCAAACTCATACAATACCATTATTATGCGGAAGCCTTCAACATCAATTCCACAAACTCACCCATAACTCCCTATTTCATTTATTTTAATTCAGCAACATGAGTATATAGGACCCCATAATAGTGTGAGTTCAATATTTGAATAAAACCAATTAGACCATGCGCTCATGGTCTTCCCATACCTGATTCTAAGCATTATAACAAAGTTCCATCTTTGAACTCAATATGAACCTCGGTCACAACTTATTATGTCAGCGCTATTCAAACTAATTCCATTTGGTTTAAACATACCTGTGTTATCAAACGCTGTCCATATTCCAGCTCAAACTCTGCTTTTAACACTGTCATCAAATCTCAACGCTGGTCCATGCAATCACTTCATTCAGGATTTAATTCATAACTTTACTGCGCCCTTCAAACTTCAACAATCTGGCAGATGTATTAGTTCCTAAAACTTACAACTTCTGAATGTGTTTAAAGCTTAACACATGAACATCGCTTCAGTTTAATACTGACAATGTTTAAAACTCAACAACAAACTGCTCAAGTTTTCATTTCATCCAAACTGCCGGATCTCAATAAAAGAAATGCGTCCATGACAAGTACTACTACTACATTCATAAGACTCAGATTTGTCCATTTAATGCCAGCGTTCTGCTTTGTATTCAAACTACCCAGAATTCCATTTCATATGCGCTCGAATAGATCACCAGTCGTACATTTTTATTTCTTTTCCACATCTGTGGACTGCGCCCTTTAAAAACAACCTTGATATGATAAAATCATCATTCAAATTACAAAGTCTTGAACTTCATTCTTACCTTAATGCGATCAATCCATATTTGAAGACTTTTTGCCCACACTTTCCCACATCGACCGGATATTTAAATATTATTATGGCTTCTGCAATTCACGAAAGATTAGATCGAATGCCCACAATATATCGATCCAGATACACAGTCGAATAGCCAACACAATTTCAATACTTGGTCTGTGTTCATCGCTGCATAAACTTTCTTTGCCAATCTGCCACGCTATACAGACTATTCAACAATTTAAAAAAACTGTATTTAAATTGAATTCCAAACATAATTGAACCACAGTTCTGCGCTTCCATGCATTTGTTTCACCAATCGATTCCACAGAAAACTATTCGACTCAACTGGAATTTCTATGGCAAATGAATTAAACTGGAATTTTGTTTTCGCTGCATAAATTGCTAATGGAATGAAATTAAACTTGCGCCTATTTCAAAAGCCCATCGATTTACAAATACGCTGTCTGTATGGTGTTAACACGCTCCAAGCCACTTCAATCTGCAGTTAAGTTATGTTTTAATTAAAGTAACCAGCCTTTCATTAACGCTTCATGCGTTCATTTCAAATCAGTGAAGATCATTTCTTTCAATGACAGCGTGCTACATTTGTAGAGACAGTAAAACAAACATTCAAAACAGAACTCTCGGCAAATACATTAGCGCCCTCCAGTAATTGATCATTTACTTATACAGAAGTTTCTTCTCCTTGAGATCGATCCACATAGATTTTATATCTTCCACTTCAATCTATTTGATGCAGATTAATAAACACCGGAATCAAACATGTAATGTAATTATTCATTGCTTCTGGAATAAACCATTCACTCGGGATTCAACTTAATCTCAAATCAATAAAAACCAGTGAACTCAAGGAACAATCACAAGTCAGTTCCAATTCTACGACTTACTCATTCAATCAACGATATATATATAAATCTGAAACATTGTTTTCATACAAACAAAAGGAAATCACTTACAACCATTTTCTTTGACCTGATATTCGACACTGATGGCCCTTTACAAACTTCCCGAAGGCATCCAATCAGAAAACCCCTCACTCTCTAATCACACTATCTCAATGTATTTTCCTCTCAAAATCCCTTCCTATTTATACAATTTTAAAAAATGATCTAATTAAATGCTCAATCCCCTTAATATCTCATCAAATCCCTAAATCTCTCAACATCCCTAAAAGATAGATTCTCATCCCTAAAACTTAGAAACTAATCCCAACTTAGGCTCCTTCATTAATTCTAAATAATCTAGAAACTAATTTCTCTCACATTTACAATTTCTCACAAATAATTAATTAATCACTCAAAATAATATTAATATTTACATGAAATTTTAATATTTCTTCAAAACATGAAACCCCCTAGCTTAGGTAAAATACAATGTGTTTTTCGGAGATGATGCTCCTACATCACTCATAGCTCATCTTATCACCCTCAATCTGATGGTCAAACTAAGATAGTAAATAAATGTTTGGAAGGATATCTTCGTTGTTTTGTATCTGATAAACAAACACAATGGGTCAAGTGGTTACCTCTCGCTGAATGGTGGTATAACACTTCCTTCCGTACTACAACAAAAATGACCCCATTTATGGCACTTTGTGGATATCATCCACCATCCATCACATCATATTTAAGAGAAAAATCGAAGGTTCAAGCAGTGGAAGATCACATCGAGCATCAACAAGAAGTTCTCCAACTCTTAAAGGATAACTTGAATTTGGCACAAAATCGAATGAAACAACAGGCAGATCAACATCACAGCGAGAGAAGTTTTGATGTAGGGGACTGGGTATTTTTATGGCTACAACCA
The DNA here is from genome assembly GCA_034641835.2 of Pinus albicaulis. NCBI lineage: Eukaryota > Viridiplantae > Streptophyta > Pinopsida > Pinales > Pinaceae > Pinus > Pinus albicaulis. Next base: position 319,253,734 of record CM076573.1, read on the forward strand.
TACAAAAAAATTTCCCTCAAGCATGCGAAGAAGGATAATAAATTATCGCCAAAGTACTATGGTTCTTACAAGGTGTTGCAAAAGATTGGTACTATGGCATACAAATTGGAGCTTCCTGCTTCTTCACGAGTGCATCCATTTTTCCATGTTTCATGCTTAAAGAAGGTTATAGGTGAAAATCTTCCAGTTCAAACAATATTGCCAGAACTTGATGAGGAAGGAAAAATCATATTGGAACCTGAAGCGGTCACGGAAACAAGAACTCGACAGCTACGAAATCGATCAATTTCAGAGTATCTCATCAAGTGGAAGAACTTACCCACTGAATATTCTACATGGGAGGATGAGAATTTTATACAGAAGCACCCAGAGCCACTCTAGCATTGAGGACAACACTTTTTTGAAGGAGAGGGACATGTTAGGTCCCTATATTAATAGTGTAGTCCCTTATTATGTTAGTGTAGCCCCCCTTATTGTTATTTTTGTACCCCTATAACCCCCATATTGTTATTATTGTGCCCTTACATTATTATTGTTAGGTCGGCTAGGATTACATTGTGCCCCACTAGGATTGCATTGTGGCCCCTTGGACTCCTATATATAGAAAGGAGGTTTTGTGATTTTTATCATCCAAAAATTTTTCATTCATGTAATGTATTGGAGGTTTCCCCCTCAAAGTGGCTTATTTCTAAGGTGTTGACATCTCTTTTCTTCTCTTTTTGGAGCTGGTTTTACAAAAAAATCCAATTTCAAGGTCCAACAACACTGACACTGTCTCTAATCCTTAATACATAATCAATATCACTCATATGACGTATTTGTACCTAAATCTATCATTAGTTCCAGACTTCACATAAATTCATTAATGGATGAGAATGACAGAGTTAAAGAGCTTCCAAATTGGATGGAAGCAAATGGATATAATAAGATAATTGCTATTTCTCAATGGGATGCAAATGGACATTTGGCTGGTTGGAAATGTCACAATATCCCCCTGGATCTTCAGTCTCATTAGATTCCATTGATCAATTCTCCAAAGGACCTCACTCTGATTACAACCACAAGTTTGGATTAGAGAACATGGACGAGCAGTAATGCATTCCTCTATTCATTTAGGGAGGGATATGAAATGTTAGTTCAGAAAATACCTCATCCCCCTTCAGATAGATTGTGGGAAATAATTTGGCATAAGGATAGTCTACCTAAAATTAACATTTTATGATGGGAAATGAGTGGTTCACGGGAATATTCTGATGGAAAATAATCTCATAAAAAGGAACACTCATAGTCCATTCTAATGTGTTCTATGTGAAAAGGATGAAGAATACATTCCTCATGTATTTCGACAGTGTGTCTTCACAAGTTTGGAAAATTTCCTTCAGAAATTTCAGTAATATAGTTAGCATCCTCGACAATTGGTGACATATATTCGAAGGTTGGAAATCCAATTTTCCCTGGAAAAGGAAATCCACTTCAACATCTATGAGGTGTTGGATGGCGCTTCCTAATTTTATGTGTTAGGTTATCTAGATTGCTCGCAACACAACAGTATTCAAGGGTGTTTGACCAAACACATCATCATCAACTACTAAAGAAATGTAGTTATCTATGTTGTTTCCAAGACACCAATCCAAAATACATGTTGATCTAGGGATCTAGGTACCATCTAGGCTATTTCCATGTTGCCAAGACACTAGTCCAAAAGACATGTTGATCTAGGGATCTAGGTACCATCTAGGCTATTTCCAAGGCATAAAATCAACATATATTGTTCCCAAGATCTAGATACCATCTAGGCTACTTCCAAGGTATCAACCCAACATCTTACAATAATTGAGGTACCATCTATAGGCTACTGCCAAGGTACCAAACCTATGTACCATCATGTAGGCTACCCAACCTAAAGTACACCAATATTATGTACCATCATATAGGCTACCTAGCCTAAGGTACAACAACTAGTCACCATGATCCGGTTGGTGCCTTAACCTCATGGTATACAAACTAGTACAGGTTTTCCATCACTAAGGTCAAAATGCCAGGAAAAACCATGTTCCAACTACATAGGGTTAGCCAAACCCTATTCAAATCCTCACACCATAGGGTCAAACCCTATAATATCCTTTTCATCACAAGGTTTCTGTTATCTTGGTCAAACCCCAACATCACAGGCCTCACTATAGGCCTCACTCAACAAGTAATCAAGCCTCACAAAGGCACCCACTCTAATATAGTGACTAGGCCAACACAAAATAGGCACCTACTCTTTTAAGTAACTGGGCATAAAGGAGCATTCTCATTCACATGGGAAGAATGATTTTCCTCCATTCTATAGGGTAGAATGATTGTCCCATACTAGACCACTATACCTAAGGTAAAATATCTATCCATGATACTATTGAACCATATTCCCTAATCTGGTCAAACATGACTCATAGGGAAGATGTCTATCCTCTTGCTGAGAAAACCTATCTTAATAAGTCCAAGCATGTATTTTAATTTCCAAGCACTTCATCTAGGATAGAGGCTTGTCAAAGGCCTATCACAACTTTGGCTATAAAATGTAAATTCTAAAATACATGCCTCAAAACTTGAGAATTAAATTTCTCCCTCTGAGTCCAAAGCTTCTTTTAAATCAAAGTTCTTTTTGGATCCAAATATCCCTCTAAATCCACAGCCCTTTCAAGATTCAAATCTCCCTCTAAACCCTGACGCTAGTCACAAACTTCTTCCAGGCCAGATATTCTTCAGTAATTACCTGTAACCCTCTCAGAGAGATCATAAAATAATAGTTATAATCAAGCAATGAAAATAAAGTAAGATACTATATTTATTGAAGAAATCGATAGTAGTAAAAGAAGATAGATGGAACACTTTATCTTTTATGAACAACAAATCTTCCTCTGATGCATGAGCTGAATGATTTCTTTTTTAATATTTTTATTAGTCATTCCCAATATCTAGGACTTCTTTCAACAACAATGAAGTTTTTCTTAATCATACTTTGCAAGGGTCAATATCCAAATCCCTAAACCTGCCAATCTAATTGCAAGTTCTAGAAGAATGCATATGTTAGTTACAAATTCAAAAATTTCTAACCATATGCCTCCTATAGAGCTTCACTAATGATTTAGTTCACAAGAGAGGATACTCCTATCCATTAAATATATTATTATACCCTAATGTTTCAACAACTCTTCAACAATATAATCAAGAGAATTTCAACTTAGGAAGGAAACCTTAACAAATATTCATGTCTAGTTCTTGAACAATGAAAAGCAAGTACATACCTTGTCAATTTTCCCTATTCGTACCTTCAACAGATGAATGTCATCTTCCTTTAACAGGTATACCTCAGACTTCTAGTTGTTGAACCACAGAGAATTATTTCAAGCTAATAGTAATGTTCCTCTTGGTTCACATGGATTGCATGTGCACAGTCATAGCAAGGTGATTCTCCATTAGCTCATAGGGTGGTCCTCCATTGTAACGTAGTCAAATTCAGCGCATCAAACTGTCTACAGGTCCTCACACATAAAGAGTCTTAGAATTACCGAAAACCTTGCCTAAGTGGAGTCTAGAACTTTTTCTTATGCTTCAGGTTGCTTAGCAAGTCACTAGGTATTGGCCTAGTATACAAGATCATCAATTCAGATCTCTGTCTTAACATGGACGAGAACAACTTCAGGTAAAGTTTGAATCTCAGTCTTCTTCAAAATTTTGTCAATAGTATGCTTACAACAAAATTTATACGCAAGGTTTCTACCTGAAGATGATTTGGTCTCTTTATCAGACTATATACCACATGGTGATTCTCCAAAGGGTCAAAGTAAAGTATCCCAAGGAAAAATTCAGATTACAATAAACTTCTACTCTGTCCTTCTCATATCTCACAGCGTAATGTCCTTCAGATCATCACATGTAACTAGAATATTGAACTTAACTCAGAAGCACATATTTTTAAACTAGAAGATGACATTCATGAATGCCATACACAACATTTCATTGGATATGTTGTGATTTAGATCAAAGATCATTAGTACAACTTCAAACCAAATAAAAACTTGGAACAACTCAAATTATCAACCACGGGAATCTTGGTCAAGAATTAACTTCCTTCAAACTTCGTACTTCTTGATTCTAATCATGATATGGGAAGATTGTAGATGACTTGTGGATAATTAAATGGATATATATTCAAACCACAATTTCATACTGCTCCTTGGATGCACGATATTTCATAGGGACTCTTGTTCTTGAAATTCAAACCTGTAGCTATGTGTTTTCTTAACATATTCTTGTCCTATAACTTTAGAGATGATCTACTTAAGTTTCAGATATAATCACAAAATTTTCATTAATTCAGAAAGTTGTCATAGTAATAGAGAATTCAGACTGCCTTTTGAGAGTGTACATACTTGGTACTTTCATATTGGATCTTGAATAGCTAAGGTAAAGGGAAATGCAGATTGAATATCGCATCTTGTTGGCTTATCTGAAGATATATATCTCTCTAGAAAATAATATTAAAAGGGAGGAGAGGCATCTAGAGACAATATTCAAGGACTGAGACATTTAAAAATTCTCTCTATGGTATACATCTGACTTCAGTGAAGCCTTAACCAAACTATGTAGCATGATTCAAAATATGAGCACTTGTTCAAGGAGGTTTGAAACTTATATTTTGTGATACAAATTACTATTAGTGTTTTTTTGTTTAAAATATGAGCTTAGGAAAGGGTGTGTTCAGTCTTATTTCTTATTGTATGAGAAGAATATCTATTTTTTAAGAACCATGTAGAAGAGAACCTATTGAAGCAAATCAACAACTCATTTTCTCTAAGGAAATACAAGTTTGTAGCAACATTTCTTATGTTGCATCTGAGTTATGACAACATGTTTTCTTTATGGATAGGTTTTATGATATTACTCTGTCACCCGTGGTTATGATCTAGGTAAATTGGATGATTTGACACGAAGTGATTTCCCAAAAAACCTAAACAAAGACCCAATTCACGCATATAAAACCCGACCTTTTTTTTTCCAACTACCATTTTGGCCATTGAAATTTTGCCGATGGTTTCCGTTGGAACTAAGACAAGCGTTTCGCAACATTGGACTTGCAACGACTGCATCACACCGTCAAAATAATGACGAAAGGTTCACACGTCGGACTTGCGACGGAAGTTTCAACACGTTGGACTTGCGACAACTTGTTCCAACCGTCGAAATAGCGATGAAAGGTTCAAAATGTCGGACTTGTGATGAACTGTTCAAAACGTCATATTTGCGATGAACGCTCCAAACCGTCGGAATAGCGACGAAAAGTTAAAACATCGAAATTGCGACGAAATCATTGAAATGTTGAAATTGCGACACTACCAAAAAAAACATTGGAATTAGTTTCGCTCTATCGAAAGTTATTAGAAGTGTCAGAATTGTGACGGGACAGGAAACAAATTTTGTCCCCACCTCAAAGTGTCACTCTTGGGATGCTTATGTGTCGCAAGAGCGACATTTTTTCCATCGTAAATTGGGCCAAATGTGCTAGTGGGTCAATCTCTTTTGTCTGTTCATTACATAGACTCCATCATGAGGGGCCATGGAAGGAATTAGGGAAATTTTGAGGTCTAAAATGGGCATCCTAAGGAAATTATAAAATAATAGTGGAAAAATAAAATAAGATTTGATTATATCATCAAATTTTAGAGGGAAAAAAGAAAAACTACTTTTTCAACTCATGTTTTCAACTTATCTCCCAAATTTTTTACTCAAATTTCGAGTGGGAGTACTCATTGGATGCAAAATTTAATTCCTCATCCAAAGAGTACCCATTTTGCATACCTTTAATGATTTATGCTGCCCTAAAAATGGGAAATACATGAAAAATGTGATTGTAATCACGTTTTTTATGTATTTCTAACTTTTTGTGTAGCAAGGTCCATTAAAAGTATGCAACATGGGTACTCCTTGGATGAAGAATTAAATTTTGCATCCAATGAGTACTCCTGCTTGAAATTTGAGTAAAAATTTGGGAGATAAGTTGAAAATATGAGTTGAAAAAGTAGTTTTATTATTTTATTATTTTATTATTTTTTAATATTTTTACCCTTTTACTTAAAAAATGGTGAATCATCCCCCATGGTTGACATCATCATCTTGAATCCTACTGGTTCTTATAAATTTTATTTTTGTTGTACATTTTTCTTAGGAGGCCCATTTTAGACCTCAAAATTCCCCTAATGGTTGCTTATAGAGATTATCCTCAGTTGGTACTTTATTTGTTAGCAGGCACCACATGAATAGTCGAGCTTTAAGATGCGCCTTAAGTTTCCAGAGAGGTTGTCACCACCAATTAGGGACATTGGGCTCTTGTTACAAAATAATTATATCATATCCTTCTTTGGTGTATATCGACCATGGGGAGAGACAACCAAAAGAAGCTCATCCTCTCTTTCAGTAATTCTAATGTGTGATGCCTCAAGTGATCCAATATATCTGTTCCATTCATCATGCCAAATTTTAGGAATCCCAAGAGCCTGAGACAATTTCCATGCCTGTGTGATCCAATTTGAGTTTTCACCATCAACGATTTTTGATACTTGTGAGATCCCAGCCGAATTGAGAAATTGTCTAAGCTCCAGTGATAGTAAGTGATCGTTCCCACACCCAGAACAAGCATCTATACTGATACTAACAAGTGCACTAGATCCAATGCGCCAAGCCAATCCTCTTTTAATTACTGATATGGAGTTTGAGATGGCTCTCTAGATAGAAGAAGTTCTAGTCCTCTACTTGTTTGGGCCACAGATCTAGTCCAATGTAGTTAAAGGAGAAATGTACTTGTGGTATACCACCTCTTGAAAAATATTGTTAGATGTTAAGAGTTTCCATCACATTTTTGTTGCAAGAGCAGATGAAAATAAATTTAAATATTTTAATCTCCATCTAGTTTTCCCCTCCATAATAATTTGTGGTAGATTTTTTGGATTCGAGAAGTAACACCTTTGGGTATCCAGGCTAATTCCATCCAATATAGTGGTATATATTCTAGCACCGATTTGATTATTAATAATCTTCCTACTCTGGATAACCATATATGTTTCCTTATTTTGATGCGCCTTTCAAATTTTTCTATGAGACAGGTCTAGTTCACTATAAGGTAATCATTTGGTTCGAGTCTATACCCTAGATACTTAAGGCCCTCCTTAATTTCGAGTCATCCGAATAGAAATTGTTGTAGTGCGTACCTTTATTCATGGAGCGAAAAATTAATCGTAATGATGGTGGATTTGTTGGGATTGAGCATCATTCCTATAGCTTTACAAAATATAGAAATAATTTGATTGAAGCAATTGGAGCCTCGTATGGATCCATCTAAGCAAAATTAGAACATCATCAACAAATAATATATACGAAAGATAGATTACACCAGTCATTTTGACCCCATTCGGTGATCCGAATGTCATAACAGAGGATATTAGTTTTCCCAATCCTTACATGATCAGTAGAAAGATCAAGGGTGATAATGGGAAACCTTGCTTAAGACCCCACTCAGCATGAAAAAATCAAAATCAGCCCCATTGATAAGAATGTTATAGGATGTAGATGTGATGCAACACATGATCCAGTTTATGAAAGGGGGAGGAAAACCAATGTGTGTGAGAATAAGTTGTAGGTATGTCCATCAGGCATGATCAAAGGCCTTTGCCAGGTAAATATTGAGGATAATTCTCTTAAGGATTTTGAGTTTGATAGAGTGTCATCCTTCTTGTGTAGTGTAAATGGCCTCATGAAGTTTTCAATGATTGAGGAATGCAACTTGTTCCTTTGATATGCGTTGAGATGATATCGACTTAATGCAATTTGGGATGATGACCTTGGAAATGATCTTGTTTATACAATTGCACAAATAAATAGGCCTATAATCATTGAAATTCATAGGATTTTCAGCTTTAGGTATGAGGGCTATGAACGTGGAGTTAAATACATCATACATCCTTCCAGATATTCTGAACTCCTCAACAACCAGTAGTAGATCCTTATCAATTGCATAAAAAAAAGTAAGATAAAATTAAATTGTCCATCCATCTGGACCTAGGCTCTTATCTCTTTTGAACCACTTCAGGACAACTTCTATTTCCCCTAGAGTAACCAGTTTGTTCATATTTTACGCATCATCCTCATCCACATGTCTAGGCATTTTCCTGGAAATGCTAAGGACCTCTGTTATGGATGCCTCCCGGGGGGCTCTGTAAAATTCAGAAACATGCCTAATGCCCATGTCCACAAGCTCGTTGTGTGATTTGGAAACCCTACCAGATTGATCACTCAGTTTCTAAATAGTATTGGTAATCTTCCTGACTCTGGCACATTATTGGAAGAACTTCATGTTGTCATCCCCCGTGGTGAGCCATATTTCTCTGTGTTTTAGTCTCCAGGCTTCCTATTTATGTCTTAAAATTTTGATCTTTTCTGCTTACAATTTAGTTAAGTGGTTTTTCATATCTATGGATTGAAATTCCAAGTTGTTAGAGTCTATCAACTCAACAATTTCCTTTTCAATCTTCACAAGTGAAGCTTCATCTCTAATATTTTTCTCCTTTCCCATATAATTGTCATTTTTTTTTAATCTGAGTCATGTTGTTTGATATGACTACTACTGGCATGGTGCTAGGATTGCAACAACAATGGATCTAGGACTCTTTAACAATATTTTGGAACTCTCGCTCATTGAGCCATGAAGAATTGAATTTGAACAGTGATTTAGGTTTGCAGTTTGCATTCATAGCTTCAGAGAATATGGGGGAGTGGTATGAAATACCCCCCGAGCCTACCCATTGTCTCACCCTCTCCACTCTTTCCACCAATTTAGCTTTTATGGGAAAGCGGTCCAACCTACGGGTAAGAGGATCATCCTAAATCCTTCTATTACGACATGTATGTAGTTTTTTAACCATGTCAATATCCATATACTTAGATGTGTCCATTAGGTCCTCAAAGTATTTAGTCATGGGATCTGACTAAGCTCGGGAACCCCATGATTCAGTGTGTCCCAGAGAGTACTTTAGGTGCCTTCCAATGATAACATTTTCCCCATTCATGAGTGATGAGGCCCTAAATTTTATCCCATAATCTGACCTGGTTATGACATGGGCCATATATGTTGATCATACGAATGGGGATATCAAGTTTAGTGGATGTGATGTTAGCCCTAAAAACACCATCTCTCCCCCACATGTTCTCAACCTTGAAGATTCTTTTGTTGAATCCAATAGCACATCCCCAGATCGACCTCTCACATCCAGGGTCTGAAAGGTCCATCCTGATAAAATGGAGGATAAAAGAGTATGAATTTCATCCCCATTCCCTCGGGGTCTCTTGAAGAAAAATAACATCAATCCTTCCTAATACAAGTAGACACCTTAGAGCCATTTTTTTGTCAAGGCTGTCTAGACCCCTGCAATTGAAGGATAAACAAATCATGAGGTAACCAAGTTGGGGTTTTATTTTGCTCTAAGAACCCATTCGATGGAGTATTTTTTACCCAATTCCACTTTGAGCCCTGCCCGGAGTACGACTTTGGATAATTTTGATTGTCTACCCCTCGAAATGTTTTTTTGTTTTATAGAAGGATAATACCCCAAGCTGAGGTAAGATGAGGGTAAGGTTGAGTTAGGGATCTGAGGTTATACCTATTGGAGGAGTTCTTGTCTAAGGTATCAGTCCGATCATTTTGGGAGGTGAGAGCACCCTCCAAAGTGGTAGGGTCGGATGCAGGGGAGGAGTGTGGGGCAGATGCAACAAGACAGGTGATGGGACTAAAATTGCAGGCATTTCAACTATAACTAGATGTTGCTAACGAAAAATTACAAAAATCATAAGTATAAACAATAGATGTATTGGGGAGAGAGGATGAGATTGAAATTCCTAGTATCAAGCATGAGATCTTGTGACCCTAGAAGAGGGTATCCAATCTTCATATTGTTGTGATGCCTTCCAAGAATCTCGGTGTCTTCTCAGCTGAGAAGAAGGTGGGTTTTCCAACATCCTCTTGTGTTTGAGTACCCACATGCTCTTGAGCCCTGTTATGATCCTCGTTAGCACCATTTATTAAAGGAAAATCCTTGTACAGATGGTCCACTTCATGGCATCTATGGAAACAAAATGGCACCCCCTCATAGTCTAGTATTTTCCATCTAATGATCTCTTGATACTACAGGGAAAGTATTTCCACTAGCCCATCTCCTGTCTCCAGATGCACCAATATTGTAGCCATGGATATATTCCCAGATTCCATATATGATCTATCATGTTCCAGGTATATCCCCAGGTAATATCCAATGCATCTAAATACATCCTCCATCCAAAATTGAAGTGGTAAACCTGGTAATCTCACCCAAATTGGCCAGCCCCAATTTCTCCTTATCCGAGTCAAAGAGAGGCATCCAACGCTTGAGAAGAATCAGACACATCTCAATGTGCCAAAATTTTGATAATACCAAGTTCGAATTTTTCGTCTAAGGAAATATGAGTTTGAAACAACTGTGGGTCATAGTGAGGACTGTAGAAAGTTGATCCATGACATGGCCTCAAATTTGTGTCATCCATTTTTTCAACCTAGTTGAAGAGTAGTTTCTTCTTCTGACACAGCCGATGACCACTGTTTTCTAAGTATATTATGCATGGGACATACATATGCCTTCCCCAAATACTAATATTCAACCCCTCTCCTGAACCTTTGTACACCTTGGTTTCTTCCTAACTATTCTCTAGGACTGGTGTGCATGTGGTTTTTCTGTCACCTCAGGTACAGTTTCATCAAAGTCGGAGGCCCTATTATCTTCTAGTGCAGGAATTTGATGTGAGATACCTTTGAAGCATCCTGATGTTTTACCAGACAAAGATGGCCACGAAGTACCAGGTTATTTGTTGGTGTCGTTGGGGATATGTAAGCCTACTTGCTCGAAGTCGAACATGTCCTCTACTGTATCAATAAATACCCCCATCTCCACTATAGATATGCTCAGCTCTTCAGACAAATGTGCATTTTTTCCGGCTCCTATAGGCTCAACACGGAAGGTGATGGGAATGTAAACGTTTGTTGGTCCTGTTCATCCGAAATAATGTATTCGATTTCTTCCAAAGTAGCATGGGATGGTATAGTAAACCCTAGTGCACTATGGGAGGGCTCACCGACCACCATGCTGGTTATAAATGGTTCCACTTGTTCCTTCAATTGTTGCATGTCCTCCGAGGAGTGTCTGATTGGGCGTTGAGGTGGAAATTCCACCTAGATCTATAATGAATCCAGTGAATCTAAGGATTAGTATACTAGCTCCTCTTCCATAAATGGTGTTCTGTTTACTGTGCTCAAAGGGTTCCAAGAAATTCACTTCACCTGCCTATAACCGCCGACATCGATGGGGTCTAGAAGATGACCATGCACTTATATTATTCACCCAAACTCAGGCATCGTGAAGCACGTGTATTCCATCACCTATTCATTGGTCCCTTAACCCACCCATGGCAATTAATAATCCCATGTCCAGGTTGCCTCAGTGCTACAGGGAAACAATGTTTGTCGTGGTTCAGCTAGGGTTTTAACAGAGCTCCAACACTCAGTGGTACCTCCAAGTATTTTTAGTGTGGATGTGTTACTAAGATTAGTTTCCTTTTCTATGAAAGTGTGAAGTATATTTATATTCAATTTCAGTTTGTGTGAATATTTACTTTCTGCAAATTTGATTCATTTTTTTTTCAAGAGTGATAGTACTTTTACTTCAATAAGTTTTAAATAAAAACATGTGCATGAAACATCCTAATCTAATTTGAAATTTATTCCCCTAATAAGAATTCCTAGCACAAAAATTGCATTTACACTTCATCAGTTTACAGGTCCTGGTCGATAATTTATGAAATAATTTAACATCAATTAAATTACCAAATAGGGAGTGCTATTTTTTGGAGCATCAGATGTGTTCTAGCCATGCGATTTTGTATAGAGGCTAGAATATATGTATTAATCCAATACCAAGAAATAGTTTCTGGAAAATGCACCTAGATATGACTTAATTAAATTAATTAGTCATTTTTTTATATATTTCTAGTAAGTCTAAACTTACGAAATATGATTAATTAAAAGGAAATAATTAAATCATGGTGATAATGTTCTAGAAACGTGCATGGATCAATTTATAATTAATCCTAGTGATCGATTAATATTTAATCGTGGTCATTGAAGTCTCAATAGAGGATTATAAGAAGAACTTGATGGGGCTTGGAGAAAATACACCAAATCAGTTAAGTATTCAATTTGCTGGGAAATCGATCTCTAGAGTAGCAACATTCAGTTGCCAAAGGTGATTCAGTAAGTCGATGTAGTGAGAGAGGGGTAGAGATAGTAAGGTCGGAGGAAGATTTTCTAGTTCCAGTGAGTACATTGCAGAGAGGCAGTGAATTCCACAAAGAGGTAGCATAGAGGTAGTGCAGAACTCCTTGAGAAGATTTCGTATTTTCTCAGGAGCAGGAGATATTTAGAGTCGGAAGTTGGGTAAAGGGTCCAGAGGCAAAGAAGATCAGTCTTCCAGAAAAAATTTGTAGAGACCGTAAGAGGATATGTTGCTCCAAGCTTGTGGGGCACAGTAACTTCATAATCTAATGTAGTGATTGTGTAGAGCGAGCAAGGAGCAGATCAATTCAAGCTAAGGTCAATGTTGGATTTCTAGTGGAGTGAGAAAATTTATCACTAGTTTTTATTACCAACATTTCTCTGTTTTGGATTTCTAGATTAAGCATCCATAGATTGTACTCAGTTTTAGTATTGCATAATATAAAAACCCTCAGTTGTTGCACAATTTTTACCGATTTTTGTTTTTTGAGGGACTTAGTCCAAAAATAATGGTGTCATATTGTTTTTGTGCATCTATTCTTCCAACACTTATTTTTATTTCGCAACATTTGTTTTGTGTAGGCTACAGTGTATTTGTTTCAATATTTTCCATAGTACATAGTAAATAATTTGTTTAATTTATTTAAAACATATAAGAAAAAATATCAGTTGTTGTAGTAGGATTCAGGATTTCCAAAATTCTCACACATATGACCTCAGAAATATGACTTTGCCAACATTTTTATATGCCACAGTCCTTTGGGCCTAACCCATTAATCCATGTGACCTAGTCCTTATGGGTCATAGTCACCTATGTGATGGCGTTAACATGACATCATCATGCCACATGGTAGCCCATGAGAGGTTCCACATGTCACATCAATTCAATCCCATTGGTCACTCAAAAATGCCAATTGTGTGTGCCACGTGTCAGTCAAACATACTACCATGTCACCCTATTTATGTCATCAAACTTGTGTGTCATGCCACTTCATCTTCTTGAGCTAGTTACAAGCCACCATGTTTCACTACACTATCACCTCTACAACCACTAGATGTCTTCCATGTGTCACTCATTGATTGGTCCAGTGAGGAGGTTAAAAATCATGCTTCTCTCCATATCATCCACCACATATATATTTTACCATTGTTAGATCAGACAAAAGTCTCATGATGTTTAACATATTTATAATGTGCCCATGTTCATGTGCCTAAAACCATTGATTGCAGTCCAATGTTTGGATCCACCCTCAACATTTGTGATCTTTAACGAATTGGGTGATTTTCAAATATATTTGGTATGTTGGTCCTTATTATAGCTTCTAAATTTAAATGGCCATAAATTCTCATGTGGGGGGTTTTTTTCAAGTGTGATATACTATTGTTAAGGTCTCATAGAGGACTATCCAACCATAACATCCATAGACTCATTATGAGAACATAACTATGACAAAAGTTGAGTAATATTCAAACAACTTTGAATTCATTTGATAAGGTCATGCACGAGATTATACTGCCACTTTAATTCATGAATTACCTTTCCTACTTATTATAAATCCCCTTTGAAATCGATGATATTGGTTGTCATCACTCACAACACTATGTATAACTCACTCCTCTCATCTAGTCATTATGTTTACATTTCCACAATATCTACATCAATTACAAATTTACAATGATACTTATGAGAGGGATATAAAAAGGGTTGTCACAGACCCCACCCCCTTAAATGAACATCATCATTAGTGTTCTATACTTGAACATAATTCAAGTGTTAAATATACTAAAAAAAAAATTCAATAGTTCTCTATACCAAACACAAAATACAATAGTGCTCTATATCGAACAAAAAGTTAATGGTGATATTTGTATACATATATTCTTACATTCATTTACATTTCCTACATGATAAACAAAAATGGTTATGATACCCTCATTTACTCATCCATCCACCAAGTGGTCTCATCTATTCCAAAGTGCTTCCATTGCACCTTGTCCTTGCCAATTACTTGATTTTGGAGTGTGATCTACCTTTGATATAAAATGAATAGTGGCTTTGGCTATAACTATCCCTTGGATACCACCTTATCACAAACCAATCAACAACATGATTAGCATCATGCACATACATTTTAAGCAAATAAATATGGAAAATATCACGTGCCTTCATTATGGGTGGAAAATCCAATCAGTATACAATTGGTCCAATATTTCTAAGATCTGAAATGGTCCAATGAAACTTGATGCCAACTTGGCACAAGACCCAATCTTCAATGAGATTTTCCTTGGCCTCATTCAGAGATAAACATGTTCCCCCACTTAGAACTCCTTGATAATTCCCTATTTATTTGAATATCTCTTCCACCTATCCTGAGTTATTTTCAATTTCTTCCTGATAGAAAGTACTTCATGTTCCATATCTTTCAACATATTAGGCCCAATATGTGCCCTATTCATTGTATCAATATTTACAATGATAATGATGAGAGGGATAGAAAAATTGTTGTCACAAACCCCACCCCCTTGAAGGAACACCATCCTCAATTTTCTATACTTGAAAATAATTCAAGTGTTCACTATACTAAACATAAAATTCAATAGTGCTATATACCGAACACAAAAATCAATAGTGCTCTATATCAAACACAAAATTCAATGGTGATATTTATATACATAGATCATTACATTAATTTACAATTCCTACATAGTAAAAAAAAATGGGTATGATACCCTCATTTTCTCAGCCATCTACCAAGTGGCTTCATCTAGTCCAAAGTGATTTCATTGCTCCTTAACCTTGGCAATTACTTAATTTTAGAGCACGATCTACCTACAATCTAGAATGCATAGTGCCTTTGTCTAGAATTATCTCATAGATTCAACCTTATAACGAACCAATGAGCAACATGATTAGAATCATGTACATACTTTTTAAGCACATAAATATGGAAAACATCACATGCCTTAATTGTGGGTGGAAAATCCAATCAGTATGCAGCTAGTCCAATATTTCTAAGTTCTGAAATGTGTTGGGGTTCCCATGTTTTGGCCAGATTGGCAAGACCAAAAGATGAGACAACATCAGAACCACTTTTGGGCCCTAGGATCTAGCCCTCCTGGACCCAGAGAGGGATCTCTCCAATAAAACAAATAATGGTATGTCTTTGAAGCTCGAGATGAGATATTAGGCTAGGTATGAAGCACAAAGGGGGGTTTTAAATGATTTGGTTGGTTGGTTGCTGGATTGGTCATGAGATCATAGACTGAGAAAGCAATGGAAGGAAAGGAGCAGAGCAGCAGGATGTTTCAGCAAAGAGGATAGGTCAAAACTGTGCCATCCATTGGGCTATGGAGTCATGAAAGGATAATTACTTTCAACCACTAGCCAAGGCTTTCAAATGGAAAGTCATCTATACTAGAGGATCTTTTTAGATAGATGATGGGATGGAACATTAAAAAAGAAAGTGGAAGAAGGAAAGCAACTAATTTATGTCTATAGATCAGGTCAGAGGTCATTTAAATCTAGACTTGCTTGGACATACTCGAAGGCAGCTCTCGAAGGGGGACAAAGGGGCTGCTTATAGATCGGACCAGAGGTCATTTAACTCCAGGTCTGGTTTAGCAACTCCAAGGGAAAAAAAAGATAAGATTGATGAAGAAACATCCAAGCAGCAAACCCACAAGTTCATACATCAGCCAGCAGGCAATAACAGCCACTGCACTGGTTAAACCACATGAATTCGCTCTTAGATAACACATAAAGCAGAAAAAATTACAGGTAGGGAGAGCAGGAAACATAGGGCACCTAGCAAGGGTGAATCCTATGTTATACTTATGTTGCCTACCAGAAGAACATGAAACAGTATGAAAATGTAATAAACAGAGTTAGGAAAAACATCACCAATAGTAATAGACCAGGATCCTGTGAAAAGTGCTTTGATTAATTGATGCAAAACCAGTCATGTACACTAAGCTCAATGGCTAATACAGTCCAGACTTTCTCCTCCCAGCCTATTACATACAACTACTCTGCTACTCCCTCCCACAACTGTTCTAACAGTCAAGAATGGATCCCTCTAACAGCAACTGCCACAGCAAGGCAACAACAACCCTTACAATAGTTCTCATGGATTCTTATAGGAGACAATAGAGCAGAAGGGGTAGGTGAAGAATTAAACACAGTATTAAAACTTTCTTAAAAGAAATAGGGCCGAAACCCGTTCTGCTTGAATGCTGAGTATTTAATTCCTGACACTTCTTTGATGGAGGAATGATCTTCTTCTAGACTCTATTTACTTCTGATATGACTCTGATGTGTTCTTTAAGTCCTTACAGCGGTTTGGAACTTTGTGCTATCTTTCTGGAATAAATGAACTGGATGGAAAATCTGCAAGGCCACTCCATACTTCCATAACTGCTACCTGACTGTCTTGAATGGGCTTCAGTCAGTGTAATTAATCGTTTCAGGGCTCGAGGAGATATGGAGATTTCTTCTAGGAAGGTGCACGTCTGGAGAAGAGTACTCTACTAATATTAAACACAGGTAAGCTTTTGACGGTGTGCTTAAATCTTCAAACTGTGTCCTTTCCTTTGAATGTGGGGTTAAACATTAATTACAAGCATTAACCCCCTTTGAATTACTTCTGCTAGTTTGCTGGCCACTGCTAAAATGGCCCCTCTGTGCTATCTGCATAATGAATAATCCTGTTGTGCACTTGGGCAGTGGTAGTGGAGGAATGTTGCGGAGGCCGGATGAATGGAGGTGGAGCAGTTGAGAGCAATGAAAATAATGGAGAGCGGCGGAAGAAATGGTTAATAGTGTAAAAACCCAAGGATTAAAAGTTTGGGTGAATAACACAGGGAAACGGAGAAAAAAAATGAATTGGAGTCACGGAGGTGGGACCCGCTATGGAGATCGCAAATCGCAAGAATGGAAAGTGCGATGGCGGAGAGTGGCGCCAAACAAAAATCTTGCGCTTGCGATAATGCGATGGGGCGGATCACGTGACGCGTGAAATTGCAACGAGCGGAAGTGCGACGAGAGAATATGCAACGGAGAAATATGCGATCTGGCGGGGTTGCGATGGGTGGAAAAATGCGATGGCGCGATCAGACGATCGCATCGCAAATATTTGCGACGCGATCAGATCGCATCGCATATATTTGCGATGGATCTAACGAGCATAACATTCGAAAATGCGATCTGCGATGGATGCGATATGCGATGTGCGCCTAAGGCTTTAAGCACTTGGTCATGGGTAAGGGTTGTTGGGAAAAATAATGAGAGGGGGGGGTGAATTAGTATTTACTGCATATTCAAAACTTTTACTTTTTCTTGCTTCTAAAAACCCATACGCTACTTTCCTGAAACAGACTCGCGTATATACGCGGATACTCTTTATG